>JARHVA010000692.1:4255000-4345000 GCA_037957365.1 Torreya grandis | reverse complement strand
AAATGAAAAAACTCGAAAAAAAAATTCTGTCATGCATTATGCCACCTGACCTGAAGAGTAAATAAAATAATTCCTAGGAAGAATGGCCAGCAACCAATGCATTCTTCATTTGGATAAATTTTACTATTTATTAACACTCCTGATAGTAATTCCAAATTTTATTTTATTTTTTGTTAGAAATTGGAGATAATTTATCCTACTAATTGTTCTCTTCCCTCATGCATGCCATTAAGCCTCCTCATGCATGTAGTATGCATGTTGTTTCTATTCCTCAATCTACATGCACACCAGCATTTAAACAATTAGTTTATCTTTCAGTTTGATTTATCTTCATCTCTATTTATGTTAGCCAAGTTCGTAGTCTTTGGATAGAGAAAAATAATAAGAATAAAATTATTTCTTTGATTGCCATAGCAATCTAGTCCTGTGTTATTTTCTATTATATTTTTTTATGCTCTATTTATACAAATTGGTATCAGAGCCAAAGAAGAGGAGCTGACATAGTAGTCAGGAGAAAGGGAGAGAAGAGGAGCAAAATCACCCAGGTAGATCGCAGTAGTTGAAAGTCTAACACACAATCAATACCCTACAACCTGAGCACTGCTACAGTAGAAACCTGATCGACACCTGTTGAGGAGAGCATGGAATAAAAGAAGCCACTTAGGAAGAATGAAATCATGGGAGAGCCAAGCACAGTCAGCAAAAGTGCTCTCATGTTAACCATTGGCGAGAGATGAATGTCAAAGTGGCATCCAATTTTTTATTTAAAAGAGAGTATATCTTTTATGAAGGTGATTGTGATTTCATGTATCCACTTATTTTTCTTTAGTCAAAAATAAACAAGATTAAGAATATATTACAAGCTTTTGAAAATAGTTTTAATACGGCACAATATTCTCATATTGAGCAGAGTCCACATCACAGTAAAATACATGGTAGTGGCGGTGGATCTCTATCAACAACCAATCACTGTGAAAGGTTAATAGCTTGTTGGAGAGTGCAGCTGGAGAACGGAGATAGGCACTGCACACCGTGAGTGAAGGGAACCAACTTCTACCTTTCTTTATTTAATGCATGTGCATTTTTTGTCTTGCAAGAATTGAGGGAGATTGCTATAGTCAATAGAGCCAGCTAGAAGAGCTACCGGCTGAAGGAGATTGTAGTAGTAGAATCTTGCAAGTTTTGAGATATGAGTACAATCAATAGCATTTCTCAGCTCCATATTCCCATTTTAATGGTAAAAATTATGATTTTTGGGCAATTAAAATGAGAACTTTGTTTTTCTCACAAGATGTTTAGGATTTGGTAGAAAATGGATTTGTAGAACCATAGGATGAGGCTACCCATCAGGGATTAACTCAAGCACAAAAGGAAGAGCATAAAGAGAACAAGAAAAAGGATGCAAAAGCTCTATTCTTAATCCAATAGGAAATGGATGAATCTATTTTTTCTAGAGTTATAGCAACAACAAGATCCAATTCAGCATGAAAAATCTTAGAGACCACCTATAAAGGTAATACAAAAGTGAATATAGCTAAATTACTATCTCTTAGGAGAAATTTTGAAAAATTTGCAAATGAATGATTCAGAGTCTATAAACCAGTTTATGGGTCAAGTATTGAATATTTTGAATCAAATTAGATCTAATAGAGAAATAATAACCTATCAAAAGATCATAGAAAAAATACTCAAGAGTTTACCCAGCAAATTTGATGCAATAGATGTAGCTATTGAGGAAACCAAGGATTTGGAACAGTTATCAGTAGATGAATTGATGGGATCTTTGTTAACACATGAATCCAAAATTAATAGGAATAACAATACTTCTTTTGAGAATGCTTTCAAGTCTCACGTATCATTTGGTAGAGGAGGAGGAAGAGGAAGGTCAAACTTTAGAGGAAGAGGTAGAGGTAGAAATGGAAGGAATAATCTAGATCAAGGTGAAAACAATAATCAATATTACAACAATAGAGGAGGTGGCAACAATCACTTCCAGAAAACTTCACAAATGTTTGATAAATCTAACATTCAATGTTATTACTACAAAAAATATAGACATTATGTAAGTGAATACAGAAAGAAACAAAGAGATTTGGACAAGCGGAATGCTACTTACATAAATGAATCTAGTTCTAATTCTAGAAGCTTATTTCTCACTTGTCATGTTGCTCAAGAAAATGCTAGAGATATTTGGTTCTTAGATAGTGGATGTAGTAAACATATGATAGGGAATAAATAATTTTTTGCTAGTCTTGATGATTTTGTAAAATCTGAAGTGAAATTAGAAAATGATAACAAAGTGGATGTAATGGGTAAAGGAGTAATAAATGTTTTGGCAAAAAATGGTGAAAGAAGATATATTCTTGATGTTTATTTTGTACCTAGACTAAATCATAATATTATGAGTGTTGGATAGTTAGTACAAAAAGGTTACAGAGTATCTTTTATGGATAATGTTTGGACAATACTAGACAAATTTCAAAATGATAGGTTGATAGGAAAAGTGGAGATGACCAAGAATTGGATGTTCCCTCTTCCAATTCAGTGCATCCAAGGAGAAGAGGAAGTCCACTTCAAAACCATGCATCTAGACCAATCATGGCTATGGCATTTAAGGTATGGACATTTACATTTTGGAGGTTTGAATTTTTTACAAAAAAAAAAATGGTGAAGGGATTACCACCAATAGAACAGCTGGAAGTTCATGTGAAAGTTGCATTATGGCAAAACAGCATAGAGAGAGCTTTCCAGTAGGAGCCTCATATAGAAAAAGGGTAATGTTGGAGCTAGTCCATAGTGATTTATGTGGAACAATGCAAATTCCATCATTTGGAGGTAGTTATTATTTTCTAACCTTCATTGATGATTTTAGCAGAAAGACTTGGATATATTTTCTCAAAAATAAGTCTAAAGCTTCTAGAAAATTTAAAGAATTCAAGGCTATGGTTGAAAAGCAGAGTGGCCTTTACATCAAGGTACTTAGATCAGATAGAGGAGGTGAATATATGTCTAATGAATTTCAATATTTTTTTAGATATCATGGCATTAAAAGGCAACTGAATACAAGGTACACACCATAGTAGAATGGTGTAGCAAAAAGGAAGAATAAAACAATCATGGAGATGGCTAGAAGCATGTTGAAGGCCAAACATTTGTCAAATGAATATTGGGTAGAAGCAGTAGCATGTAAAATATATTATCTAAATATAATCCCAACAAAGAGTGTCAGACATCGAATTCCACAAGAAGCTTGGAGTGGTAAGAAGCATAGTGCACATCATTTCAAAAAAATTGGTTGTATTGCATATTCTCTTATACCATCTAAACTGAGAAGAAAACTTGATGATAGAGGTGAAAAATGTATTTTTATTGGCTATAGTGATAAATCCAAAGCTTATAAGTTGTATAACCCCATTTCAAAGAAAGTGATTATTAGCAGAGATGTGGAATTTAAGGAAGAAGAAGCATGGGATGGAAGCATTGATAAAAACCATCACAATTGGAGCACCAATTCACCAAAATGAAGAAGAATCTAAAGAATTTTTTTTTCAAGGTGATCAATCCTATCCACAAGCAATAACAAGCACTCCAATAAGAACACCTAGGAGCTTAGCACAAGGTGAATCATCTGGTCATGTATGTGATCCTACACCCAATTCAAAAGTAAGTGATGAATCAGATCCAACTCTTGCCACTTTAAGATCAAGATTTAAAGGTAAGAAAATGAGAAACTTGAATGAAATTTATAAATAAGAAGAAGATAAGTTAGATTTATGTTCAAATTTTTCTCTTTTCTCTCATGATCCTATGTATTAGGAAGAAGAAGTTAATGAGGAACATTGGATAAAAGCAATGGATGAAGAGATGAATGCCAAACATGGGATCTAATCAATCTACCTAAAGGTAAGGATTGCATAGGAGTCAAATGGGTTTATAAGACCAAATTTGATGTAGAAGGAAAGGTTGAAAAGCACAAGGCAAGGTTAGTAGCAAAAGGTTTTGCACAAGAACATGGAATTGACTATAATGAAACATTTCTCCAGTTGCTAGACTTGATACTATTAGAATGGTTTTAGCAATAGCTGGACAAAATAATTGGTATGTATATCAAATGGACATCAAATCAGCTTTCTTGAATGGTTTCCTAGATGAAGAAGTGTATGTGAAACAACCACTAGGTTATGAAGTGCATGGACATGATAAAAAGGTCTACAAATTGAAGAAGGCTCTCTATGGTCTCAAGTAAGCACCAAGAGCATGGTATAGCAGGATTGATTCATACATGACAAACAATGGATTCAATAGAAGCAATAGTGAGCCTACATTGTACACAAAAATCATCAAATAAGGTCAGATTTTGATTGTGTGTTCGTATGTTGATGATTTGATTTTCACTAGAAATTTATCTGTAGACACATTTAAATCAGCAATGAAGAAAGAATTTGAAATGATAGATTTGGGATTAATGAAGTACTTTTTGGGCATAGAAGTTGTACAATCAGAGAAGGGAATATTTATTTGTCAAACTAAATATGCAAAGGATGTCTTAAGGAGGTTTAAGATGTTGAATTGTAAATCAGCACCTACACCAATTACTATAGGGACCAAAATTAACAAAGAAGACAAAGGGTCTAATGTTGATTCTACAACATTCAAAAGACTAGTTGGTAGTTTGATGTATCTTACAGCTACAAGACCTGATATCATGTATGGGGTCAGTTTAATCTCTAGATTCATGGAGTCACCAAAAGACTCACATTGGCAAGTTGGAAAGAGGATATTGAGATATGTGGCAGGAACAATAGAATATGGAATTTTATATTCCACAACTAATGATTTTTGTTTGATTGGTTATACTGATAGTGATTTTGTAGGTAGCATTGATGATAGGAAGAGTACTTATGGACATGCCTTTCTTTCTGGAATAGGTGTGGTCACATGGGCATCCAAAAAGCAACCTATAGTGGCACTTTCATCAGCTAAAGCAGAATATGTAGCAGCCACATCAGCAGCATGTCAAGCAACTTGGATGAGGTGAGTATTGATAGATTTATTACAAGCATAGAAGGAGTCAACACTAATCTTTTGTGACAACAAATCAGCAATTACATTGTCAAAAAATCATGTTTTTCACAAGAGGAGCAAGCACATTGATACAAGATTTCATTTTATCAAAGAGTTAGTGAACAATGGATAAATTCATTTGGAGTTCTACATATCTGAAGACCAATTGGTAGATATATTCATAAATGCATTAGCAAAAGAGAGTTTTGATTATCTAAGACAAAATTTAGGCATCGTAGATGCTGAAGTAGTTAGTGATAAAAATTAAGGGGGAGTGTTAGAAACTAGAGATAATTTCTCGTACTAATTGTTATCTTCCCTCATACATGCCGTTAAGCCTCCTCATGCACACAGTATGCATGTTGTTTCTGCTCCTCAATTTGCATGCACACCAGTAGTTAAACAATTAGTTTATCTTTTAGTTTGATTTATCTTCATCTCTATTTATGTAAGCCAAGTTCATAGTCTTTGGATAGAGAAAAATAATAAGAATAAAATTCTTTCTTTGATTGCCGTAGCAATCTGGTCTTATGTTATTTTATGTTATATTTTTTATGCTCTATTTCTACATTTTTAGTATTGTTGAACTTTGTTAAAAAAAATTAATACACAATGTGGTTTGAATTTTTTTGGTGTGAGGGTGCCCTGGAGACCACCTCTAAATTACAACTAGATTGTAAAACGTGGTCTTTTCACATCTCTGAGACTTTAAATGTCATTTGTGTAGGTTAGTGAAGCATCATTACACTTTGGAGTAGTCTATTTCTTTTAGGGCTGGCATTGAGTCATTCTCTTATTGAGTCTCTCTCTCTCTGGATTTGATCACTCAAGGAAACCCAAACTACACCTTACCTAAATATTTCATACTAATTCAGTTATACATCTAATGCCCAATTTTCTTCATATTAAGGGGTTCCTACCCGACGCCAGTTCTCCCATACAAGTCAGGCCAACTCAAACTATTATTGAAACTCAATGTCTAACTCCATGAGGCTCAACTACATGAACCCCAAATCTGCTCTGAATGACCGTTTTCCTAGACCTGGAGCCCCTCTTCGCTCCCTAAGAATGGCTTTAAGCCACTTCTCTAATCAAAAGATTTCCATCCCTCTTATGTTAAAATGAAAAGTACAATGCATATCTAATGAGAAAAATTAATAGATTAATAAATTTATATCTAAAATGTTTAATAGATATGTAGAAAAGAATTCAAATGAAATGAGAATGTTTATCCAAAATTTAGCAAGTAGACTACAAATTCTATTAGGAAACATACATAGACAAAAAGAAATAGATAGATAGATAATCAGAGCACACCAACTCACATAAATGATACAACAAAACTGCTACATTGACCCACCCGAACACACATTGGAAATAAAGATCGTAACTTAAATTAAGACTAAGCAAAAATATCTTTGTAATCTATAAAAAATAGTTAAATTTTGACTAACAGTGTCATATACCACGTCCACTATAATAAGATTATTTGCTAAATATAATTGTGTGAAGATTTTTATATCGATATTTTGAATTAAAATTTATGAACTATCATCAGGGTTCTAGTCTTATCTTGATAATGGTTCACATTGTAACCCCAAGCATCGATCCAAAAATCTTAGTACAATTAAATTATATACAAGGCCATATTAGTGTGCCATACATCCTATAATGGAATAATGGTGACTCATGTAGATTCAGAGGGATTTATGAACTCTTCATAGTCATATATCATTTGGAAAGGAGATCAAGCCTTCAAGTAGGTCTGGTCACTGACTGGGACAAATGCCAGATCTCCTTTGATGTGTTGGTGTTAAGCCACACTCAGATCAAAGATGGACTAGTCCAAGAGGGACCAGTAGCTCAGTGGTAGAGTACTCCAGTAGCATATGGATGGTCCTAGGTTTGAGTCCTAGCTGGTCCATGTCTCAACATGGTATCAGAGCTAGGCCCAGGCTAGGAGCTCCAAGCACATGAGAGGTGTGGCTTAAGAGGGGTGTTGGTGTTAATCCACACTCAGATCGAAGATGGACTGGTCCAAGAGGGGCCAGTTGCTCAGTGATAGAGCACTCCAGTAGCATATGGATGGTCATAGGTTTGAGTCCTAGCTGGTCCATGTCTCAACATGGTATCAAAGCCAGGCCCAGGATAAGAGCCCCAAGCACATGAGAGGTGTGGCTTAAGGGGGGTGTTGGTGTTAAGCCACACTCAAACTAGAGATGGACTGGTCCAAGAGGGACCAGTAGCTTAGTGGTAGAGTACTCTAATAGCATATGGATGGTCCTAGGTTTGAGTCCTAGTTGGTCCATGTCTCAACATGGTATCAGAGCTAGGCCCAGGCTAGGAGCCCCAAGCACACAAGAGGTGTGGCTTAAGAGGGGTGTTGGTGTTAAGCCACACTTGGACCGAAGATGGACTGGTTCAAGAAGGACTAGTAGCTTAGTGGTAGAGCACTCTAGCAGTGTATGGATGGTCCTAGGTTTGAGTCCTAGCTGGTCCATGTCTCAACATGGTATCAGAGCCAGGCCAAGGCTAGGAGCCCCAAACACATGAGAGGTGTGGCTTAAGGGGGGTGTTGGTGTTAAGCCACACTTAGATTGAAGATGGACTGGTCTAAGAGGGGCCAGTAGCTCAATGGTAGAGTACTCCAACAATGTATGGATGGTCCTAGGTTCGAGTCCTAGCTAGTCCATGTCTCAACATTATATCAGAGCCAGGCCCAGGATAGGAGCCCCAAGCACATGAGAGGTGTGGCTTAAGGGGGGATGTTGGTGTTAAGCCACACTCAGACTGAAGATGGACTGGTCCAAGAGGGACCAGTAGCTCAGTGGTAGAGCACTCCAGTAACACATGGATGGTCTTAGGTTCAAGTCCTAGCTAGCTTGCAAGGTTGTTTATGGACTCCATATATTGATTACAGTCTATAGATTTAGGTACGTACTAAACCTCCATAATTTCTTAAGCAAGTAAATAAAAATGAAGTGCTATGATGGCCATTGGTGACATGGAATTTTTGAAAGCAGTTTGTAGGGAGGGTTTTGTCTCAGACTCATAACATGATTTTAGAGTTTAATTCACTATCCAATTAAATTTTTCTTTAGTAAATTAGGGCAATTAATTATTTTAAAACCAAAAAAATACAAAATTTTATAAGGTTTAAAGTTTTATCTTAAATATAGATTTTGGGTATTTTGAGTTGACAATGAAATTCTGAATATATATTTTTCATTTTATATATATTTATATTAATAATTGTAAGGAATTATATATATATATATATATATATATATATATAGTTTCATTTTTATAGATATTTATAATACTAATTCAGAGTGAATGTGTGTGTGTGTGTCTATATATATTTACAATGAATTGTGAATATATATTTTTCATTTTTATATATATTTATATATTAGTTTACAGTAGATATATATATATATATATATATATATATAATTATTTTATTTTATTTTTATGAGACCAATCTCAGTGTAAATTACCAAACTCAATTCTCACTATCAATTAGTTGTGTGTGTGTGTGTATGAGTAATCAAATTTGAATCCATCCTAGCCCATCTAGGTTAATGTGATAAGTATACACTTTGTCTTAAAAATTTAAAATAATAATAATAAATTATTGGTATTATTTCATTTTTATGTGATCAATTTTTCTTTGAATTAGTATTATATGCATAAGACTACTATAAAATGAGATTGGAATTTGATCTCATAAATAAAAATGTATGTATGTAAGAATTTGTAAATTTGTGATTTGTGAGAGACAGAGTATTTTTAAGCCTTTCACTATGTCTCCATAGTCTACTTGCAGTAGCCATTGGCCCACCATCTTTATTAATTATTGGTAAGTATAAATACATTAAAATTATTTTAGCAAATTATCTAGGACCCAAGTGTTGATAGACAGAGTGGAAGATCAAATTAGCAATGTCAATTAACAATGACCATTGACAAGTTACAACTATAAGTCTTAGCAAAATGCATTAGCCAATTTTTTTAAAATAATTTAAAGTTTTAGCAAAAATGTGCAACTAGAAATTTTGTGGGACTAGAAGTGGGTAGCTATTACAAGTTAACTTGTTTGTCTGTCTACCTTCTTGAGTGTAAGTTACCTAAAATAGCAACCTCAATTCTCATAGTAAATAAGTTTTAGAAAAATGCATTAGCCAATTTTTTTAAACAATTTAAAGTTTTAGCGAAAATGTGGAACTGGAAATTTTGTGGGACTAGAAGTGGGTAGTTGTTACGAGTTAACTTGTTTTTCTATCCACCTTCTTGAGTGTAAATTACCTAAAATACATAAATGTTATTAATGAAATTTTATGGGACTAGAAGTGGGTAGTTATTACAAGTTAACTTGTTTGTCTGTCCACCTTCTTGAGTGTAAATTACCTAAAATACCAATCTCGATTCTCATAGTAAATATGTTTTAGCAAAATGCATTAGCCAATTTTTTTTAAATAATTTAAAGTTTTAGCGAAAATGTGGGAATGGAAATTTTGTGGGACTAGAAGTGGGTAGTTGTTACAAGTTAACTTTTTTGTCTGTCCACCTTCTTGAGTGTAAATAGCATAAAATACATAAATGTCATTAATGAAATTTTGTGGCACTAGAAGTGGGTAGTTGTTACAAGTAAATTTGTTTGTCTATCTACCTTCTTGAGTGTAAATTACCTAAAATACATAAATGCCATTAATGAAATATTTTGGGACTAGAAGTGGGTATTTGTTACAAGTTAACTTGTTTGTCTGTCCACCTTCTTGAGTGTAAATTACCTAAAATACATAAATGTCATTAATGAAATTTTGTGGGACAAGAAGTGGGTAGTTGTTACAAGTAAATTAGTATTATAAATATATAAAACCAATCTCACAATAAATTAGTAATGTGTGTGTGTGTGTGTGTGTGTGTGTGTGTGTGTGTGTGTGTGAAAGGCAATGTTTATATTTATTACATAAAGTTATTTATACTACAGTATTTTGATGGCCATTTTGTACTTAAATCCTAAAATTTTCAATAATCAACAGTTTTAGAAGAATAAATTTTAGAAATGATTTTAAATCCTTGCCATTATAAATTATTAAAACATAAACTTTTTTATTGAGATTATAAATTTCTATGGAAATGAATTTAAATCCTAATATTATACTCTAGTATATGTGACTTATTAATTTTTATTTTTAGTTTTTTCATTGAGTGGGTATGAATTGTGATAAATTGGCTTTTATTGGTTGTCCTAAGAAGGATAAAAAATAAATATCACTTTCTGAGGCATTTTGTATCCCTTAAGATTTTAATCAATAATTTTAGTCTAAAAATGAAAAAGTTGATGTTCATCTGCATGAATTAAACAATGAATTAGATGGAAAATAGATTTAGGAAAAGCAACAAGCATCAAAGAAACAAAAAATAACATTCAAGTCCAAATGGAAAATAAGATTTCCATGGGATTATGTTGTAAAAGACTGAAATGGTGTTGAAATAATAAATTTTCTTGGTGTGTAAATATAAGTGAGAGACTCCATTTGCTAAATATACGAGTACCACCCTTCAAGTCAGTAGTCTAATAATGCATGCAAAATTAGAGCCTCATAAATTTACTTTCCAAATTTTAGAGGGAAAAAAAAACAAATTAGTATTCCAATTACCAAAGATATAGAACTAATGGTAGATGCTGAGAAGGAGAGAATCATATCTATGATAGAAAATATGTATTTTAATGCCATACATGATTTAAATTTAGAACCCTGTAAGCCAATTTATGACTTGAATAGGTATAAGTAATTTACTTTAAAATAATACTATTATTATGTTGGAGGCATCTATACTATGAGGAACTTGTCATAAATCTATTTATATATCTTTTATGATGGATTACTTAAAAATCAATGAATGTTATGTAGACTTCTTTTTAATCATCTAGTCATATATGCCATGTTTTCCTAATGTTTTTAAGCCAATCAAGGAGTGACATGTAGCCTTACGTAACTGAAAATAAACATCTTATCGACTAAATTTTATGTTGTATACATCAATCAAAGTACAAGAGCACTCTTAGAGGGCAAGATTATACGTAGAGTGTTAGAATAGTTGGGCTCAATTTGAGAGAAATGACAATAATATTACATACAACACCCTTTTTAAATTCATGTCTTTTATCCAAAGACCTCACTTCTACTCTGCTAATATAAAATATAATCAATTCACTTCTGATTACTCTTTTATTGAATAATAATAATAATTGAAATATTAACCTATTTATTAGGTATTAGATTTTTGCCCCTTACAGATTGATTTATTTCACCAAAGGTTCAAAATTTGTAGCAATATATTTCTTCAAATAGTTAATTATGATATAATCATGCATATTCCTGCTAAAGAGAAGATCTTATGCCTTTAAATTATAATGTTTTCCCTTAAAATGCTCATCTTTTTACATATAGATGTTATCTTTGTGATGTCTAAACCTAAAACTGATTTTTATTCAACATCCTACACTAGAAAATGAAGGAAAGAAGACAGTGTGTGTTTTTTTTTCATTAGTTTTATTAACTTCATGTTTTCAATTTGGTTCATCATCATCCCAAATACTCTATTACATAGCAGGACACTTGGAATTTATATAACAAAGGAGTCCTTTTTTAGTTTTAAATATTACACGTAAATATTATATTGAATTCATAAAGCTTTGAAAATAGGTTAATAAATAAAAGTCAAACTTAGCCACATATAGTCAAATTAAGAGGTTTGACTAGAGGAAAAAGAATGATTCCGATAGTTAAAATAGTAGTAATTTGGTGGTAAAGGTATATTTCACAATTTGACTTGAACATAGAAGATAAAACTTAGGGGAAATCTTTTCCTTGACATCTTATGAAAAGTTTAGCAATGTGAAACATGATTAAATTTAATGTTTTAAAATTTAATATTGGTTCCTTAATCTTTCAAAATAAATAATAAATAAAAGGATGAGTACTCGCCTTTATATTATAGCAATCCTTATCAAATTCACATTGAATTTTATTAATTAATTGAATGTTTTCACCGAAATGTAAGCCATGGCATTTACAAATTATTTTTTATTAAAAATTTATTGTTGATGGATATTTTAATAATAAATATATACTAATTTTTTTAATAATGTATGTTTTAAACTAATTATTATAGTCCTTTAAATATGTAAGATGTATTATTACATATTTTTATTATTATTGATATTGTAAGTATTATATGTATTTAATAATTTATGTTTTGAAAAAAAAAATGAACAACATTAGTTAATTTTTTTTTATATATTGTTATTAAATTATCAATATTTGAATACACACACCCACACACACACACACACACACACACACAAAGAGAGAGAGAGAGAGAGAGAGAGAGAGAGAGAGAGAGAGAGAGAGAGAGAGAGAGAGAGAGAGAGAGAGAGAGAGAGAATTGAGGGTTAATGGGGACTCTTAGCCACAATATAAAGCATTTCAAAAAACCTCATAAGCCTCGAATGAAAATATATGAGGGAACGTGAGTAAAACCCACCACACTCAATAGATTTACATAAAACGAAAATATAAAAATATTAATTCACATGCATGAGTAGCTACTATGTAAATGTCAACCAAAAAAGAACCATGCCAACTTGGGAACCAAATAGAAACCCAAAAAATGATGAAAAGACTAAAGAACCATGTAAAACTAAACTAGCTCAAGATGAGCTTCCTAATTTATAGTAACATCTAAATTACTATCCTTTTCATCATTTCTCATAATAATCACCACATCAACAACCATAATTACCTACTGATTTTCCCTTATCACACCTAGAGACACACATATGTCAGCCTTCAAAATTGAATGATAAACCATGAACTAACAAATCCCCTACTTGTCTACCACTGCAATGTCATCCAATGAAGCTCCCTCAAAAAGCAAACTAATATGGGGTGTTAACCCCCTTCCACCCCAAAAAACCCTTAAAGGAAGCTAAGCCACACCCATAAACCTAGTAGAGGAGAGGGTAGATATTAGCATGCATAGGGAAGAGGGTAGAGAATGCATACCATCTATGTCCATCAATGTAATTTTTTTGATTGAGTGCACTGTATACTTGAAAACCTTTTACACTTTCTCAACAAAATCCAAAGTTGAGGCTAGTTGAGCCTCTACTTCCTAACAAGCAAAAAGAGGAACTAGACATGTAATTTTTTTGCCTAAAAAAGGAAGTTCAATAGGGTTCTTAGATAAAAATATATAAATTATAGCATCTAAACCAATTTTGTGTTATGGGCCTAATAATCCCTTTAACCATGACTTTCACCAGCTCTCTATCATCAACAACAACCAAGAAATTACCATAAAAAAGGAAGCCAAATTTGAGGTCATGTTCACCCTAAGAGATGTTTCAAGGTAAACCAAACCTACTATGGATTTTATAGAATAAAAAAGTTGTCCCAATTACACTACAAATATGTGTTTGAACTTTACATTGTTCACATAACCTTTGAATGACATGTCATGGTGCTCTGCTCCTATCTTTACCCTAGGTTAGTGAGGGCCAATTGCAAGTAACTCTCCATGACACCACTCATCTAAACTTGAAATAGGATATTTTATCCAAAAAATAAAATCACCTCATAATAAATAACATTAAAAAAATCAATGAAAAATCAAGGCAATAATAAACCTAAAGTGACGTAAGCTACCACCTCAAACATCTCTCCTCATTAATGCCACGTGTAATGTAATGATTATCTTTACTGAATTGAAACATTTAACAAAAAATGTAGTCCAACCCAGATCCTTTAAAGCAAAATTAATTATAAGAAAGGAGGGGGGGGGTGTTATGGGCCTAACCCACCAAACATTTTCATTAACAAAATCAACCTCTTTCTTGATCCCTTGATTAGTCAATAATTTTGCTTCCTCATTTACTTCATAAAAGCATTGAGATGCCTCCCACTAAGTTAAAAAAAATCAAAATATCCCATGGTCGGCCCAAAATATTTTCTACGTACCAAGTACAAGCATGTAAGTTTCTTCAATGCTAAGTCATTTCTATAGAATCCCCTTATAAAATCACCTTTTCAATTCCATATTGGCTCACCAAGTTAATTCCCAAATATTTTTAAGGAAGTCATTATTATTAATGATCTTACATAATATTAGATGATTTATCCAGACCTTGAAGCTCTTGAATTACCTCAAGTTGCCCCATCAAATTTTAGTTTGAAAAACCCTGGATGAGGTAGAGGCCAAATTGCATTATCTATTCTATGAACCTTGTTGTTAGACACCCCCATCCCATTAATAGGAAAAACATTAAAAATAGGCCAAGTCCTAAATATTTATATGTCCCAATCAAAAATAAAGCCTTTATGTAGTTTGGTATGAGAGGAACCAAATTCATACATCACAATCTCAAACTTACAAAGTACTTCAGTAATCTGACATGTTTTGTTTTCAAATATTCTCTTATTTCTTTATTTCCACAAGGTCCAAATCAGGATATCGAGGTAAGCCATCCAAAGGTTAAAAAAATCAATATTTGAAGGATAATCAGGATAAGAAGAAAAATCCACCTAGAAAGACCTCAGACTTGCCCAACTCATCCCCAAATGAGAACAAATCTACTACCAACATTTTGATGTAAAAGAACATCTATATAGAAGAAGGTCAACATTTTCTTCAGTTGAGAGGCATAAGCAACATTGATATGGACTTTAAATATTAATATTTTGAAGCCTATCTGGAGTGATGATCCTATTTTGAGTAGCCAGCTATGCAAATGCATTGGTCTTAGGAAGACCACCCTTATTCTAACACAACATTTTGGCCTAGGCAAAGAAAGAATCCTCACATTTAGACATATTACACTCTAGATTTATTTAATAAATCCTTGATTTAGCACCAATAAAATGAATTGAATCCTCTTTAGCATTAATAAAATATTTCTTTTTTGTTATAATATTTTTCAAAATTTCCTTTTGGTTATTCGGTATTAGAATTTTGTCAAAAAAATCCACTTCCATTTTATCATACCTACCCAAATATGAGATTCCAAATAGTTGTAAACCTTAAGACCCCAAGATAAATAAACAAGGATTTAGCCTCTTCCAAGCTTATAATTTCCTTAATATTCTTGTGACCATTCCAAAAATCACCCTAAAAATTAGTTTTGTGTGGACCCTTGGGAGGATTCTGCATCGAGATGATGTTTATGGGATCAAAATCTCCCAAGTGCTTATGCTAAAAAATCATGTTCCAAGTAGCCTGAGGTTGTCACACCATGCCCCACACCAATTTTCTCCCAAAGCCAAGTTTTGAATATAAATATTCTTAATTCCTACTCCCCCACCATCTTGAGGTTAGTACTTTATCCCATTTTAGAAGGGGCACTTTATTTTTATCTGCCACTCCTTACCATAAGAAAATTTTCATGATTCTATTTATTTTATTAAGTAATTTGACTAGTGGAGAAAGGACCAACATCATATAAATTGGAAGCGTGTTGAGAACTAATTTAATCAGAGTGATTCTACCTACTAGAGACAAGAATCCACCCTTCCAAGCCTACAAATGAGCCTTGAAAGCTACTAGTAGCTTATCCCATAATTTACATTTTCAAAAACCCTAGATATTAATCCAAGAGGCTACCATTATTGAAATTCAAGATATGATAAATGTGAAATTGATTCATTCTATCAATAGTCACAAAATAGATTTTAGATTTAGCTTCACTCACTAATTATCCTGAGACCTTTTCATAACTTACTAGAATATGTTTCAACCTGTCTACTTCCTCAATAGTGGTCACACCAAGATCACTATATCATCAACAAACTAGTGATGGGTGACATTATCCATCTCATTTTCCACTTTAATTCTTTATAAACTACCTTCAATTTTAGACCCTAAAATATCTCTACCAAGAGCTTATACCATTATGATGAATAAAAAATGGGATAAAGGATCCTCTTGCCTTAAACCTTTGGAGGCTTTCAAGAAAATAGAAGGTTCTCCATTGATTAAAATAGATAACCTAAGGTTAGAAATATAGCTAAAAATCCAATTACACCAAAGCTTATCAAAACCAAACTTTTCCAACACCTTAATCAAAAATCTCCAATTTACTCTATCATAGGTCTTGTTAATATCTAATTTGACAATCATACCTTTTTGATGAGCTCCAAGAAGAAAATGGGCTACTTCATGAGTTATTATGATTCCTTCTTGAATTTGTCTAACTTTGATGAAACCACTTATTCACTAGAAATAATAGATTCAAGGATGGGTTTGACCCTGAAAATAATGGCCTTTGAAATAATTTTATGAATGGTATTACGCAATAATATAAGCCTGAAATCACTAAAGGTAGATTAAACATACCCTTACAAGATCAGTGAGATGAAAATGTTGTTGATATATAGAGCCACCTCATTGTTTGAGCTTAGATTCATTCACCATACTCACCATTTTGTGACCAACAATATCCTAAAAAGACTAAAAAAGGTTATCAATAACCCATCTAGTCCAGAGGACTTCTCTACCCATAAGGAACACCACTATTCTAATATCATCATTAGTAAATGGAGCCATTAACTTCAAATTATGTTGATCAGGGATTATCTTAAGAATTGAGTAAGATTTTTAGACCAATAAATGAGAGAAGAAGGCTCAGTACAAAAAAAAAAAAAAAAAACATTTCTTCAAAAAAACCTATTACTTCTTTTTTAATCACTAAGTTAAACTCTAGCATAGTGACATCTGTGGAAGAAATGTTAAAGATACAATTTATAGATCTTATTTCCCTAGTGTAATTATGAAAAAACTTAGTTATTTTTTCCCCCTATTTAATCTAAACCTCCCTCAATTTATATTTCCAATAAACTTCTTCTCTCAAATGAAGCTCAAAAAGCTTAGTCAGAAGGGAATTTTCAGCTTTATAAACATTAGCATACATTCTAAGCGCAAAAACAATTTGATTAATGAATTTCAGCATAGATTCCATTCTGACTATTTCTTTTAAGATATTTTTTAAACTCACTTGATTCTAATATTTAAGATAAGCCTTGATATGGATGAGTTTCCTACTCATCACATATATCCTAGTGTCAACAAAGGGTGGGGCCTTGTCCCACCAATCTTTATCTAAATCATAAAGTGTTGGATCTTGCAGCCACAATAGCTCAAATTTTAAGGGAGACAAAGGAGGGGCCTTATCTTCCATATTCTTAAGTTCAATTATCACATGATCTAAGCCATAAATTGGGAGGATATTACTTTCAAGTAACTAGTCCTTATTTAAGCAATCTATATAAATTCAATAGACAATCCAAACATTTTTCAATGCTGTAGAATCCTTTCCTTAGATTATTCCAAGATAATAACCCATTTGAAGGAACCATATCCAAAAGGTCCATGATTTTCATGAAATGAAAAAAAAAAATTGAGACTGAGTGCACTTACCCTGGCTACCTCTCTTCTCCTCACCATTTAAAATAACATTAATTTTTTTCCCAAGCACAAAGGTTTCAATCTGCAATAATGTAATCTACCCTAATAATTCCTTATAAAATTGATATTTGAGAGCCACCACATTTGGACCATAAACATTAAAAATAATAAAAGATAGGTTAGAGGATAAATTTAAGAATTTACAAAGCTGCCAATTTGTCCCAAAATTATAATTCCCAATCCTAGGTTTATGAGGGGCCCAAATAATGGCCAATCCACCAGAGGCCCCTATATAATCCACAAAAATAGTGTTCCATATAAACCAAATTTTACTCATAATAGCCTCTAATTCACTTATATTAAGTTTAGTTTCTTGTAATAAAAAAAGATCAAACCCTTGCTTGAACATCTGAAATTTTACCAAATGTCTTTTATTATGGTCATTTTGGCCCCTAAAATTCTAGGATAGGATCTTTATTGATCTGTCGATGAGATATTTATCCCCTATTTCTCAATAAAAAAATAATTCTCAATAGTTGATTTATTAGCATTGGAAACTTCATCTACAGTGATGAACTTACCTAACTTCCTTCTTCTTTTACTACCTAAACCAAAATTTGGCTAGGATATTAGGAAATCATTTTATGAAATGGTAAGAACTTCTCTAGAGTTTAGTTATTCTTCATCACTCAAATATATATCAATTGGGGATAAATAAAGGTCTCTAGCCCAACCCAAATCCCTAGCTTGATATTTCAAAAAGTCTACTAACTAACCTTCCTTTGACTTATTTTCAAAAACTAAAAGGTATTTTGAAGTCTTAATATCAATTTGTTGTCGGTCCAAACAATCATTTAATTTTTTGGTGATAGAAGAGATGAACTAAATTTCCTTGTAAATATTTTTTGGAGTTATCTTTTCTCCTTAATTCAATTTTTCATACAAATTAATTATAGCCTCAATATTTAGATTATTTGCTTGAGTAGCATTATTCCTAGAACGTAGGGGAAATTTTCCCTAGAGATTGAGTTTTTGAGTCTTATGTTTTAAAGTAGTCAAATGAAAATCATCGTTGTGTTTTTTCTCCTGGTGTACCATCTTATTCTTATGGCAAAGCTTGGTAATATAGGAGGGTTTAGATTTAGCAAAAACATTTTTTTACCCATATTACCTATGTGTGTGTCCAAATTTATGGCCCTTGAAGCAATGGAAGGGAATTTTTTCCACATCAATGGGTTTCTCCCAACAAGATACCAAAGTCTTCAAAATATTGCTTTTAGGAATAATAACCTCCATATCCAACATAACACATATTCTAAAATAGGATGCTAAAACCCCTTCATTGGTTATAGTATCAACACCTAAAAAAACCCCAATCTTTTCACCTATTTGAACTAGGTACTTACCCTTCCAATATTCTATTAGTAACTCATACAATAAAGTGCCCTTAAGTTATAGAGAAAGAGTTAAACTTAGGGCACTACATTGGAGCCAAAGCCTAACATCTTCTAGCATCTAAGGACCTCCATCCAAAATTTCTTACTTCTTATCCATAAAAGGGAACAAAATCAAAAATAAACCATTAGGAAGGAAGACAAGGGAGGTTTTTGGACCACAATTCTTATCCAGCCATAATTATACTGCTATGATGGTTGGCCACTTGCCCAAAAAAAATTTAATCATCCATTTCTCTTTTAGATCCATAATGTTGACTAGAAATTACTCTTCTTCAAAGGAAATAAATGGTTGGATCTTATCAATAGTATCTAACTCATCATTCATCTTGGATATTTGGTTTGAAGGGATTTCCTTTGCTAGTTCTAAACTAATAGGATCCATTGTAAGCTCATCTAAAGATTAAGCCCTCCTTTCCAATGGAATATTATTTGCCCCCAAGGTAGGTCCTAAGCACCCATTTACCCTAATTAACCTTACTTTACCTAGTTCCTGATCACTATCTACCTAGAAAACATTCTCCTCCATTTGTTGTATTTCTCAGATTATCTCTTGTAGGTTGCACTTTGCCCACCTGCTATTTTGACTTGCTATGCTCACTCTACCCACTCTATTCTTCACCTTCACCATCTTTTAATAATATTATTTATAGTATTTATATAATAATTAACATCAATATATACAAATATTATGCTTTTATATATATTTATCATATTATAATATAATTATATTATATATTATATATATGAAAATATATAATATATACATGAGGGCCCACATCATATACCAAACTAAGTTTCATGATATTTGTTAGAGTTACATGCCCTATACACATTTAAAAATGGGTTACATCTTATAGGTTGGTAACATATTTGA
Organism: Torreya grandis; assembly: GCA_037957365.1. NCBI lineage: Eukaryota > Viridiplantae > Streptophyta > Pinopsida > Cupressales > Taxaceae > Torreya > Torreya grandis. The sequence continues at coordinate 4,325,134 of JARHVA010000692.1, read as the reverse complement.
TTGGGAATTTTCTATTATCAATGTTGGATATCGATGTCATGAAAGTTGATTTTATTATGGCATAGATCCATATTTGATGTTTAACTCAAACATATGTTGCAATATCATTGACTTCAAGATAAGACTTTGAGGTCCTAGAGTATATCTTGGAGCTTACATTCATATATTCTACAAATATATTCACACGTATATCAATTACACCAAGGATAAAAACATTTTAAAACTCCATATTCCAATCCAAGAAGAAAAGTCAGGGATAATTGGAGCTTGTCTTTGTATGTATTTTACATATTTATACAGAAAAATATAAAATTGAATAGATTACTCATCAAGAAAAGGATATTTTAGAATGAATATTAAAATGAATATAATATTATTTTTACTTAGCACTTTATGCATAAAATGTTACATAGGGTTAGCGGTGATGGGTTTCCAATGAGATACAATTGCCAATTTACATTCTTTTGATTTACAAACCCTCTCTTACCAAAATATAAACTTGCATTAATTTAAATGTAACTTATGTTATTTATTATGATAGTTATAACCTTCACAAAGTAATCTATAAAAATTAGGGTAGTGCCTAATTTGAGATACTTTAAACCACTAAAATGCCTGTGGAAAGTAAGCATAAATTGCATGGATTTGTACCCAAGTCCAACAAACTACCTAAAATTCAAAGTGATGTTGTTTTCATTTAATAAACATTTTTAATTTATCCTCTAATTGGTTTTATATTCATTTTATATTTACATGTATTTCTATTTTACGTGTGATACATAATAAAGATGGTGTAACGAAAATAACATTCTAGCTAAATTTTGTATTTATGAAGTAAAAAAATATTTAATGTTTTTTAATGTTATATTGTTGAAATAATGGGTTAATTTGAGAGCCATATGATTTTGTTAAGTTAATATTAGTGTATGGATTACATTTATCCTTTATTATTAGTGAATTGAATTCCCTAATTGTAAAACACTTCAACATGTTGTTTTGTTCTCTCCTTGTAGATATCTAAATTAAGAGAGTCCATATCTTTATCAAAAAATTTATCATCACTACCATATTTCTCTATAATCCACATTTAGAAACTTTAAAATTAAATGGTAGCACTCCACATAGTCAATTTAAATATCCTTGTGGGGTCATGGGATATATTAATCTTAAGATTCATACCTCACTTAAAACCCATGATTGATGATTATGTCTCTAATTTTGTACATAAATCATTAAACAATAATAATTTTATAATTCTAGTGAAGGTGATGGTAGAAAATTAGGTGGTGTCTTTCTTAATATGACATGGAAATGAGCTATGTTAGGGGGTGACATTTTGTTTCACGGTGAAATTGAGCGATAAGGAAGATATTGGGATGGGAAAAGCTATGCAAAATATTTAAGTGATGAAAACTTTTAAGGTTAGATGGGTGGTGATAGTGAGGGGTGGTGACAATTCAATCTAAATAACTATTAATATCTTTAACAAAAATAGTAAATATATACCAAACATAGAGTACACATGCCAAACTCAGATTCCTAGAAGAAAAGGGAAACATGTTAAAAATATATAAATGTTAAAATATTACATGTGTTAGGTGGTGATGATAAATGGTAATGATAGGGTATTTCAGGTGATACCATACATTGGGGGGCATATTATACACCCAACCCAAATTTAGGGTAGTTGTTGAGTTGGTTTATATTTACATGGATTATGTTATACATGCAATACATAATAAATATAGTGTATCTAAAAAAGCATTTCTATCTAAATTCAATATTTATGGAAGCAAAAAAAATCATCTTATTTTTTTTAATATTTTTTAAACAATAAGTAAATTTGAGTGCCATATGATTATGTTATTAGAATATTTGTCTATGGAACACAAGAACACTTTGAAACTTTTTTCAGCTCCCTGCACATATTTTAATCAAAAGACTCATCTTTGTCATTATTTTTATCATTTTAAACATCTTTTTCCATGATCCAAATTTAGATGATTTTAAATAAAATGACAACACTTCACACATTCACTTTAACTATCCTTGTGGATTCATGGGATCTATTAATCTCCATGGCTATAGTCAAAGTCTTAACACCAATGAACTCTAAATATTCCTCTTAGTGGTAGGTATTAAATCCAAATCACTAAACTTATTTTGTAAAGCAAGGTTTTGTCAAATAAAATTATGTAAATTTAGAGTTGTACCTCCCTTAAAATCTATTATTGATGACCATATCTAAACTTTTATACATAAATCATTAATCAAAACTAATGTTATAATTTTGGTGGAGGTGATAGTGTAAAATTAGGTGGTGTGTTCCTTAATACAACATGGAAATGAGCTATGTCAGGAGGTGACATTTTGTTTCACATTGAGCTTAAATAATGAGGAAGATATTAGGAAGGGCAAAGCCATACAAAACATGTAAGTGATGAAAATTTTCACAGTGAGTTGGGCCATGATGGTGAGAGGCAATGATAGTGTGACCTAAATAACTCTTCATATCTTCAACAGTACCAAACTTAAATTCCTGGAAGAAAAAGAAAACATGTTAAAGAATGTGTAAATGTTGAAATATGTAAATGTGCATTGGGTAGTGAGGGTGGGTGGTAATGATAGGGTATTTAGCTGATACCATATGCCAGGGGCCCCATATTATATACCAAACATGGATTCAAGGTAGTGGTTAGATTTATATGTTGACAAGCTAGTCAAAGAATGGGTGCCACAAGAATTATTTGTAATATCCTTAATAGTTGTGCAAAACATTAGGGTTGTTCATTTTAAATCATGCAAATTGTCATTTTAAATCATGTAGGGACACAAATAAAAACTCTTAAATATGTTCTTTTATAGAGTAAATAATAAATAAATTAAATTAAATATGTGATGTGAAGATGTTCTTATTATAATTTCTTGAATGTTATGTTTGTAGTGTCGAGTTATTTGGTGGTAAAAGTGTGAAACTTGACCTCTAAAGTAATTAATTTTATTCCTCCCTAGTTAGATAAATCCCATAATTTACCTTATCTATAGTTTTATGACAATAATTAGCAATTAGTGATTTAATAACTACTAGCAATCATTAAAACTATATTAAATTTTATCTTGCCAAGTGATTAGAGTTAGTGGAAATAAGCCTAGTGGACACTATTTGATTATGTCGATACTAGTTGATTCATTCCTTATTTATTATCCACTCCATACTAGTGATTAAAATTCACTTTAACTTTTTGTTTGCACTTATTATTTAATAAATATTTATTTTAACATGAAATTTCCTATTTATAATTGATTTTTGTAGGTCCTTTCACAACTACAGAAAACATAGAGTTTAAACTATTAATATACTTGCTTATGTATGTGAGTATAAAATAACCAAATATGATTATTTTATTATAAAATAGGTATAACAGGTTTATTTTTTGGTCTATTTGAGAGTAAATAATTTTTAATCTTGATAGTGCCCACCAATGTGACATTAAAAATTATCTTGTAGATTGCATGCAGTTATGAGATTATTGTGAAGAGATAGGGTTTGGTTCATGTGTTGTCCTTATGAAACCTACACTTTATGCACACCATGATTTTGTATTTCTAAAGGTAGGTTGTTGATTTTATTTTTGTTTCATCCATAAACAAAAAAACTAACGGTGGAACTTATTTCCTTTTTAATGACATGCACCTTTAGTGAATGGATATGATATATTCTATCCAAATAAAAAAAAGTTTTTAAAAATAAATAAATAAATAAGATATATATTAATAATCAACATTCATTATCATGACTTGTGTTGGTGGCTTAATCCATGGCTGAGGGTTTCATGAGAATAGAGAAAAATAATTTGGATATGTATCAAGGTAAAGAATAGTTGAGGATGGATATGAAGATAAAGTGAACATAGATGATTCTCGAGTCATAACAACATAATGATGACATCATCATTAAGGATTCTTCCTCATCTTCCTCCAAGAAGATGTTCAATAAATTATAGTTCCTGACATGTATGGTTTGGGTCTTCTTTTTTCTCTATTTGTGTGTCTTTTTCAGTCATGAGTTAGATTCATGTTGAGTAAAAGTATGCAGCTTCAAACCTTTACTCTCTTTAGAATATAAGACATTTTTAGTTGTCACTTATATTTTCTCTTTATGGTAATGTTTTTAAGAACTAAGGCAGAGGTTCCATGCCTTTTTTTATGTAAAATAAATATACACTGATAAGAACTCAATTTTTCATGTGTACAATGACACTACCTAGAACATCCATTATTGTGTATTGTCTCTATCTTGTGAATATGTTGTAAACATATATATTAGGTTCATTTGGTGCCGTAGTTTATCTATGAATTCATATATATGATTCAGCAATGGAAAAGTAGTGATTTTACAACCAAATAGTTCTACCATTAATCACACAACAAAAACCTTTACTCTTTAGTGATATTGTTAATCAACCTTGCATTCAAGGATTTTTATTTATGATTTTAGCCTTAACTATATACTGATCAATCCTTCTCTATATAGACCCTTATTCATGGGACTGATATCACATGCCTAGGGAGTGGAACCCATATTGTACACCAAATTCATATTTATGATGGTGGTTGAATTTATATGACCTATATCACCCATTTGAAATAGGTTTGTAGCTTGCAGGGTGTGACATACTTTATTTATCATTTTATATTGTTGATGTGGATGATTATGTCATGAGAGATGATTTTATTGTAATAGAACACCATGTTTGATGTGTGACTTTAAATCATAATGCAATGTTACTAATGTAAGGACAAGACATTAGTGGCCCATAGTATATCTTGTTACTTCCATTCATTAGTGTTTCCACTATAATGACACTCAGAGATAAAATTGATGTACATAAAAACCCAAAAGTAAGTGATTTAAATAAAAATTTCTGAGTGTCATAGTCCAGTTAGCCTAATTTGAATCAAGAATAAAATAAAATTTGGCCCAATACAAGGATATGTGTCAAAATATTTTACCATAAATAAAGATAATAGACCAATGACTAAGCAACCAAAATTCATATGGCATATTAACAACAAAAGATACCAAAATATAAAACTCATAAGAATGAAATTACATACCCTTCGACATTCCATGAACACATCAGGGCAATTAATAGTTTATATACACTTTATTCATCATGGATTACCAATGAAACCAATATTTAATGATGAAAATAGTGTGCTTATGAAAGGACCTTTATTTTGGTTCTGAACACAATGTTTTTAATAGTTCTAAAACCAAATAACTTTTTGACTAATGCATATATTAACTACATATACTAGATTTATTAATAAAATGAATGAAAATTTTTCTAATACATTTTATTCTTTTGTGATTTCATGAGTCTACATGAACTATTGATCAACATAGTTTAATTTCTCTCATATCTCCAAATGTATTATAATTTTGAAGGTAAAGATTTACTCTTGATTTAATAAAATTATTATGAGAGATGATAAATATTAGATATTAAATTTTAATTCTTTTTAAACATAATTTTATATTTATTTCAATTTTGATAAGTATATCCATTGCCTAACTACAAGGGTTTACTAAAAATTTCAAGGAAGAAGACAATAAATTTGATTATCTAGTGATGTTACTAGTCTACACGTCACCAATAAACACATTTTCATTTTTATTATATGTTAAAGTTCAATATTATTGATAAGGTACACTTTTACCTCTTATTTCACAAAGTAAGTATGGGTAGATGTGACACAGAGCATCATAAGGTAACATATTGTATTACTATGTTTGAAAGTCTCATGATGACCATTTTTGGTTTGGTTTGAGTGTGAAAGGTCTTTTAGGGTCCCTTATCATGTGTTTAAGTCATTAATATTCTTGGTATTGTGCTTTCTTAGCCCAATTAGAATTTCTTACCAAAAAGGGGGAGTTTGAAAATTTAAAGTTGTAACTAGGTTTTGGAGTGGTATTTTGGGTTTTGTGTGAAATGAAAATTTTTATATATGTTTTGGAAGGGTCCTATTAGTTCCTAAGAGTGTGTGTAAATTTATTTTCAAAATTCATGTCATGAAAAAAAAAATGTAACCCAAGAAAGTCAAATGCAAATGCCACCCTATGTGGAGTTGACCTCGTGAGGGAGTTATCTTGCATGATTAGTATTATGAAAGGATGAAATACATGCAGGTGAAGAGAAATATTTGTATAATTTGGGTATTATAGGTTAAATTATAGGTGTATATATGAATATAGCTTCAATAAATACAAGGAAATATCAAGAGTTGAAAGAACCATGCTTGCCTTGCAAATTCTATGTATGACTATTATATGTGCAATGACACCAATGAATAAAAGAATAATTTGAGAGATTGATTTTTGAATTAAATTATTTTTTTAATGTGATAAATATCATATTATTTTTTAATTTTAATATAATTTATTCTTGTTACTAATCTCCAGGTTCAATTTACAATCCACAAGCTTTGAAGGCTCTATTTTTGTCACAATTAAGTACAAAGAGAGTAGCAGTGTATTTTAAATGTCACTCAAAGTGTTTGGGAGATGGTAATATGGTATAGAGTATCTATATTATGATGGTAACTCTTATTTATTCTTATAATACAATCAGATTCAAAACCTTCATTATACTGCACACAGTCCTAGAAAAGCACTCAAAATTCTATAAAATCTGCATGTTAGAACCTTGTGGTGATTGTTCATGAATAAATAGTTATTATGTAAGTTTACACCAAGTTTTTAAAAATATAAAAAAAAATTATAACCATTTATAAGTGATTAAAATTAAAAATATTCCCTTTTTATTGTTCTCATGTACCTTCAGGAATATGTAAACCTAATATAGGGTTTGAAACTTGCAAGTTGAATATCTAGTATATCCACTAGCTAAAATTTGAGAAACTCTGTAATATTTTGTAACCCAATATGATATAAATTATTCATGAGGTTTTATAAATGTACTAAACCATAAATTATGGAAACCCTATAGTGATCTTGAACTAGGCCTAAATAGACCTAATTGATAGGAAGGTTGTATGAAAAATAGGGCATACCCTAATATTATTGTCTTGAAACATTATTTGAATTTTTCAGGGGATAAAGGCTATCTAAAATTATGTTTATTTTTTATGGAAAAATTATATATTATTTAAACCTTCTACCTTTGTGTGAAAAGAAGGATACAAGAAACTAAGTCTTAAAAAAGAAAGCGTGGATAGTTTGTCAAGAGATAGAGTTATAGTTTAGATATTGAATATTATGGTTGGATGTGTATAGGAAATAGAATACTTATTTATATGGTCATATGATCCCTGGAGTGGAGACAAGAAATTTATAATTGGTCATTAGGCTTTTAGGTCTATGAACCTATATGAGGATAAGCAAGTTTGAAGCAAGAATAGAGAGTGAAGTCTATGAAAGTTTTTCATGAGAGGATGGTGTTTGAAGAATGAAAGTGAAATAAGGTATGACAAGTTACATAATCAATAATGAGGTCTAGAACTATAAGCCTAGTACAAGTGGATTAGACCTAACATAGACATATTATATATATATATATATATATATATATATATATATATAGAGAGAGAGAGAGAGAGAAGGTAAGCTCAGGTTGTAAGAAGTCAAAGTAAAGGTAAGAGTGCAAAAGGATATGAAGGGTGATATGTCTTATAGAGAGAGAATAGGATTAAGAGGAATATGTGTGAAAATAGGGATATCAGTCTAGCAAAGTTATGATTGATCAAGGGTGTCAATGGAGGAGTAGAGTACTTGTTAAAAGCAAGTAAATCAAATATCAGATAAGGGATTAAAGGAAGAAATCAAGGATAGGTAAATGAATGAGGTAATTGTATGTATATGTATACATATTGTGGTAATAAATTAGGTAATATCTTAAAAAAAATTATGATTTTTAGTGTTAAAATTTGTTAATTTAAAAATCACAAGAATATAGTAAGAGATGTAGAAAGCTTTTTGAAACCTATAAAGTAAGAGGCTAATTAGCAGTGAAACCCTAAAGACATAAAGGTTTGAAAAGAGAAGAGATCTATCATAAGATCAAAATAAAAATATCAATAAGATCTTAAAGTATAAAAAGTAGTCTAAGACAAAATCCTAATGGTAATAAAAGCCTAGGGTGAAAAAGACCATAGGTGAGGTGCTAAGAAGAAAGTAGGATAGAATTGATAAAAGATAAAGTGAATAGTGAGGCCTAAGGAAAGAGTAAAGGGAAGAAATAAATAATTAAAGGCTTGAATATGGAAAGTTACCACAAGAATATGGATAGAGAAGAAGTTAAGAAAAGAAAGTTAGAGATAGAAAAATAGATAGATGACTTGATAGCAATCTTAGCAGGTATAAATTAAATCTTAAAGAAGTCAAAACAAAGATATTCTTTAATAATTATAAGGATATTACATTGGCCTCTTAGAGTGATTATGAGAAATAATTTAAGGTAGAAAGAAGCTAGCTAATTGAGAAAATAGTTAAGTATATTACCAAAGAAGCCTAAAAGAAAAATAAAGAGGTACGCAAGCCTCAAAAGTTTATATCTAATGATTTCTTGTCATGTGTGTATGCAGGTACAAAATTTAATAAAGAATAACTCCACTTTGAGGACACAAAACATAAATCATGAAGGATAACAAGCATGAAAAACACTCTTATATTGAAGAAGAAATTGGTTGGGCAACAATATATAGAGATATAGTGATCTGTTATTATGAAGGACGAGAGATTATTAGAGAAGAAGATGTTCAGGAAAAAATATTTCTCATTGAAGGAATAAAATAAATAGAATTGAATCAAGAAGATAGACTCAAATTTGAACTAACTAAGCTAAAAAGGTATGAAGATCAAAAATCAGAATTTGTATTACAATAAGCAATCAAATAGGCAAAAGATAAAATATTGCTTTTGAATAATGATGATACCATAAATATTGATAAGAATATTTGAATTTTTGATGAAAAACATATCTTGAAAGATATCTATCACCTTAAACAATATATTTCAAGTGATGAAAATTTGTTAGATGAGAAACAAGACCAACTATTTCTTTATGAAAGTTGGCATTAATTGAAAGTAGAGATGGTAGTTTTGGATCATGTCATAAACAATAGAAAAATTAACACAGACTATCCTAGAATATAATTTGAAGAGATGAGCACTTGGCATGAGTCAAGGGAGTCTAAGGAGAGGAATACTGATGGATAAGACAACATACATCTTGGAGCAGCAAGGATGGTTATAAGAAGGATAGATAGAGACTCAAAAGTCTCAAATTATAATATCTAATACTTCATTCAACTATACATATGTAATTATACAAATTGATTTATAATATGAAAGAGTGTCTAGCTTGAGATGTGGTAAATATGGAGCCTAAGTATAATTTATTATACAAGTTATGAAAGAACATGATGAGGAAGATGAGTTGATATGGAAATAATTGATGCAAGACACTAATTTTTACCTATTAGAGTTCTTAATTCAAAGTGAAAAGGTGGAAGTTACCATAAAAAAAGATAGAGGCAAAATTATAAGATAGAGAAAAGAAGATTTCAAATACAAGGAGCATGTTACCCATAGGAACACTTGAATAAGATGAAATTATAGGTCACATAAGGGCATAAAATTAGAAAAAACAATGAGTTTTAGGCAATAATACGTATAAGTATTAGTACAAGGAGAATTAAACAAAGTTGCAAGCTAAGGTAAGTATAAAACTATGAACAAGCTAAGCATAAGATCATGTGAGTTAATCAATAAACAAGTATTGGAAACTAATGATGCAAGTAAATATAAAAATTTAAAAGGATAGGATAATGACCTTAATAATATTAAAGGGATGCTTAGAGAGGATTAGATGAAGAATACAAGATCATGATATGATGGAAATGACCATGAGATCTTTCAAAAGACTATTAAGTCTCATCAATGTAATTTGATATGTACTAAGCATGATGGTGAAGGTATACATATGTAAGAGATGGAGTCACTCCATGATTTCATGGATAAAAGAATAAATGAGGCATAATATCTCATGATAGAGCAAAGAAAAGATGATAGCTATGTTCTTCATAAAGTAGGTGATTGGATGAAGAATGCATGTTTGGAGGAGGACAAGATCGGTCCAAAGGTGATCCAAGGAATGAGTAAGATCATGTTAAAATTGAGAGAGAAAAGAGAGGAAATTATTATCTCAAGAATGATTCCAATTAGTATGCCCAAAGATGAAGAACAAAGGCTCATGTAAGAAGAGCTACAAGAAGGTGAGCAATAGAACAAGCAATTGAAGAAAGATAAAGATGAGCAAGGAGGCTATGAGAAGACTCACCATGAGAATGTGGAGTATCATGAAGAGGTAGTTAAAGAATATATAAATTATTATTACAAGGGTGAAGGAAGAATATACGCATAAGAATCTATTAGAGCATATGACAAAGGAGAAATAATTGTTAAGAAGATAAACCAGCAATGAGTACATGAACAACCATAATAAATATGGAAGGAAACTATGCTCTAGGAGTTGGATTAAAGAATAAGAAACAAACATTTGAAGTATAATATGATGAAGAGAAATCAGATATGGAATACATGGAATATAAAGATGATAAAGGGTGGCATCAAATCATGTACTTCATGGAGGTAGAGGATGAGCTGGCAAAGAGGCAAGACAAGGCAAGGAGACAAAGATAAAAGAACCAAATGATAAGAGATGAGAAAAATAAAAGGAATATCAATAATAAGGTCTCAAAAAATCAAAAGAGGAATACTTGGAAATCAAGGAGGAAGTTTGACAAGGTGAATTTGAGTAGGAGCTCAAATTTTCCCACTTAAGGAGGTTGATGCAAAGCACCATAAGGTAAAATAGGGTGTTAGTATGTTTGAGAGTTTCATGATGACCATTTTTGGTCTGGTATGAGTTTGAAATTATTTTTAGAGTCCCTTAGGGTGTGTTGGATTCATTAATAATTTTGGTATTGTGTGTTGGTGTTATGAAAGGATGAAATTCATTTATGTGAAAAGACACAGAGAGAGAGAGTTGTATAAGGTGGGTAGGACATGATAAATTCTATATGGACATAGGTGGAGAAATTCAATAAAGATAAGGAAAGATCAAGATTTGAAAGAACCCTACCTACCTTGTAAATTCTTTATATGACTATTGTATGTGCAATGACACCAATGAATAAAATAATTCTTTGAGAGAGTGATTTTGGAATTTCATAGGTTTTTGGTATGTGATAAATCTCATATTGTTTTTTTATTTTTAAAAGAATGGATTATTGTTACTAATCTATTAGTTTAAATTATAATTCACAAGATTTGAAGGCTCTACTTTTGTCATAGTCAAAAACAAATAAGAGTAGAGGTGTCTTTTGAGTGTCATTAAAAGTGTTTGAGAGATGTGAATGTGGAAGAGAGTCTCTACATAATGAGTTTAACTCTTATTTATGCTCATAATAAAATCAAATATCAATATTCAATTCAAAACCTCTATTATAGCGCATAAAGTCCTAGAAAAGCACTTAGAATTCTATAAAATCCACATGTTGGAACCTTGTGATGATTATTCATGAATAAATAGATATTATGGAAGTTTAAACAAAGTGAGTTAGACCCTCAAAAATCTTTAGAAAAATTTAGAATTTATTGAAATTCAAATTATTCCCTTTTGATTGTTCTTGACCACCTATAGGCCTATCTAAACCTAAACTAGGGTGTGAAACTTGCAAGTTGAATATCTAGTATCTCCACAAACCAAAAATTGTGAAACTTTATAATCTGATGTAATCTAATATGCTCTAAAGGATTCATAAGGTTTTTGAACTATAATAAATTATACAGTATGAAAACCCTATATTGATCATGAACTAGGCATAAAGAGACCTAATTGACAGGAAGGTTTTGTGAAAAAGAGGATCCCATGTTATTATTGACTTTAAACATTAAGTGAATCTATAACAAGATAAAGGGTAATCTGAAAATGTGTTTTATAATCTATATTTTTGTTTTATTTTGAATAGAATTGATTATTATTAATAATCTACTAGTTTAAATAATAATTCACAAGATTTGTAGACTCTACTTTTGTCACAGTCAAAAACAAATGAGAGTAGAGGTGTTTTTTGGGTGTCATGAAAAGTGTTTGAGAGATGGGAATATGGAAGAGAGTCTATACATGATGAGGTTACTCTTATTTATGATCATAATATAATCAAAGATCAATATTCAATTCAAAACCTCTATTATAGTGCACACACTCCTACAAAAGCACTTAGAATTCTATAAAATCCACATGTTGGAACCTTGTGATGATTTTTCATGAATAAATAGATATTATGGAAGTTTAAAAAAAGTGATTTAGACCCTAAAAAATATTTAGAACAATTTATAAGTGATTCAAATTCAAAATATTCCCTTTTGATTGTTCTCGACCACCTATAGGCTTGTGTAAACCTAATCTAGGGTGTGAAACTTGCAAGTTGAATATCTAGTATCTCAACAAACCAAAAATTGCGAAAATTTATAATCTGATGTAATATAATATTCTCTAAAATATTCTTAATGTTTTAGAACTATAATTAATTATACAATATGAAAACCCTATACTGATCTTGAACTAGGTGTAAAGAGACCTAATTGACAAGAAGGTTGTGTGAAAAAGAGGACTTCCCATGAAATTATTGAATTTAAACATTAGGTTAACTCTTATTTATGATCATAATATAATAAAATATCAATATTCAATTCAAACCTCTATTATAGTACACACACTCCTACAAAAGCACTTAGAATTCTATAAAATCCACATGTTGGAACCTTGTGATAATTTTTCATGAATAAATAGATATTATGGAAGTTTAAAAAAAGTGAGTTAAACCCTAAAAAATCTTTAGAACAATTTATAAGTGATTCAAATTCAAAATATTCCCTTTTGATTGTTCTCAACCACCTATATGCCTGTATAAACCTAATCTAGGGTGTGAAACTTGCAAGTTGAATATCTAGTATCTCAACAAACCAAAAATTGTGAAACTTTATAATCTGATGTAATCTAATATGCTCTAAAAGATTCATAATTTTTTGGAACTATAATAAATTATACAGTATGAAAACCCTGTACTGATCTTGAACTAGGCGTAAAGAGACCTAATTGACAAGAAGGTTGTGTGAAAAAGAGGACTTCCCATGAAACTATTGACTTCAAACATTATGTGAATCTATAACAGGATAAAGGGTAATCTAAAAATGTTCTTTTATCTATAAAAATTGTATACTATTGAAAGTTGCTAGTTTTTTTCTTTAAAAAGAGGGATACAAGAAACTAAGCCTTAAAGATGAAAAAGTAGATAGTTTGACAAGAGACAGAGTTATAGATTAAAGATTGAGTATCATGGTTGGATGTGTAAGGGAAATAAAAAAATACATGTGGATGCCTATATGAGCCCTGCAGTGGAGACAAGAACCTTAGAAGTGGGCATTAGGGTTTTAGGTCTATCAACCTATATGAGCATGAGCAAGTTTGAAGCAAAAATAGAAAGTAAAGTTTAATAAAGATGTACATGAGGAAATGGTGTTTGTACTAAGGAGGATGAGAGTGAAATAAGGGATGATAAGTTTCATGCTCAAGAAGGAGGTATAGAACTAGAGACCTAATACAAGTGAATTAACCCCAATATAGACCTAGTGGAGACTGAGAGAAGGTAACTTTGGGTTGTAAGAAATCAAAGTAAAGGTGAGATTATATAGAGAGATGAAGGTTGATCTATATTTTAGAGATTGAATAGGATTATGTGTGAAAGGAGGCTTATCATTCTATCAAAGATAAGAATGATCAAGGGTGTCAAGAAAGGAACATAGTACCTATTAAAAACAAGTAAATAAGAGATCAAAGAAGGGATTAAAGGAAGAAATTAGATTTAGGGAAATGAATATCTAATGGATTTCACAAATCATTGATGATAATAATCCCAATTATGAGTGTCAAAATAGGTAACAACAAAAGTCAAAAATAAGAATTTTGTAACAAGGTATGGATATTCATTTGTGCATAATGGGATTGAGAGGGGCACATGTTGGGATTGAATGGATAAATTTAGAGAAGGAACATAGATCTAGTAATTCCCACCTTATTTCATAATAGTTCCTAACCATGTTGATGTCACTTCAAGTTTTGTACCATTAGGTGACATTGTTCTCTACTTTTTTTGAGGCATGGGTAGGTTTGACATTATGACAACTATAACAAAACAAATTGATGGTCAATATCCATATATTAAATAGAAAATTGTTAGGATTAAAAATTAACGATGAGACTAAATACTTAATTCCATTTCCAACCATTAGAGGAATGAATTTTATATAGTTAAAGCCAAAAAAACCCATAAGTTTACACAAACAAATAGATAATAAAAACTAGGTTGTTACCTTAAAAACTCATACTTCTGAAAAACAATTAGAAAAGAAATGAAAAAAATTGGAAAAAAAAAATATTTGTTGTCATGCATTATGCCCCCTGACCTAAAGAGTAAATAAAAACATTATTGGGAAAAATGGATATCAACCAATGCATTCTTCAATCTAATAAATTTTACTGCTTATTTTTCAATTGTTTAAAAATGTTTGTGTTGTGTTTCAAACTATAACTTCTGAGAACTCCCATTAATTCAAAAAAAATTGTGGGTATTTTTACTTTTTATTAACATACATAATCTGGTTTGAACTTTTATAGTTGTGTAGGGTGCCTTGGAAACCACCTCATTATTACAACTAGGGTGGTCTTTTCACATATTTGAGACACTAAATGTCATTTGTGTAGGTTAGTGAAGCATAATTACACTTTGGAGCATTTGTATTTATTTTTGGGTTGGCAAAAAAAATAGGCACCAAGTTTTTCATAAATTGAAATACTAATTGTCACAAGGATGGACTTTCACCATGCCTATAAGGCATTGAGTCATTCTATTATTGAGCTTATCTTTCTGTGGATTGGATCACTCAAGGAGACCCAGACTACACCTTACCTCAATTCATACAAATTTGGGCATACATATAGTTCTCCCACATGAGTCAAGCCAATTAAAACTATTACTAAAAATTGACATCTAAATCGATTAGGTTCTATTGCATAAACCCAAATCTACTTTGAACAACTATATTCCCTAACTAAGAGCCCCTCTTTACTTCCTAAAAAGTTCCTTAGGCAACATACACAAATAAAAATAAATTTGCATGCATGATCAATGCATAGTTAGCATGTTTGATTGCATGATTTGCATGTTAGTTTATTTTTATTTATTTATAAATTGTTATTTTATCCATGTATTTTGATTGCATAAGATTTATTATTTTAAAACTACGGGAAGTAAATTTTAAAAAACTATTTATTAAATTCATTATTATAGTGCTTGTTAAATTCATTATTACATTTCTCCTTTTTTCTATATATCAAGATAATTAATAGTGATTCAATCATTGAATAAAAAGGTCTTTCTTTTGAATCTTTGTTGTTTAATCATTTATGAGTAGAAATAATATTTTATTTTATTTTTTTGAGAAGTTTAGTATTATATATAGTCTATAATTTTTAATAGCTCTCAATATAGTGTTAGAGATTTCATTTATATCATTTCAATTGGTATCAAAGTAGGTTACATAAATTTAATTGTGTAGGTAGAGATTTTAACTTATTAGTTATCTCCATAATAGTAAATAGCAACAATTTTCCATTTCAACATCCCTTGTTTACAAGAGACAACTATGATTATTGGAGTATTAAGATGAAGACCCTATTATTATCCCAAGATCTTTGGGAATTAGTGGAAGTGGGATGTAGATCAAAATTATCTAAATTTGTTGATAACAACCAACAAACTCAATTGAAATAAGATATAAAGAAAGACAATCGACAATTATTTTCTATCCAATCTATATTGGATATTTAAATTTCCTTTGTATTGCTAGTATGACAAAATCAAAGGATGCATGGGAGGCTTTACAAATCACATACCAAGGTTTTGAAAAATTTAGATTGGTAAGAATTTAAACCTTAAGAAGAGATTTCTAAAATATAAGGATGAAAGAAGTTGAGTCTATTCAAGATTTTATTACTAGGACTCAAGGTATTTTGAATCAGCTTATAACATAAGGGGAAGTAATTACAAAACAAAAAAATTTAGAGAAGATGTTGAGATCTCTTCTTCCTAAATTTGATCGAGTGGGGATATCCATTGAATAAAGAAAAAATATCACCACCTTCAAAGTGGTAGAGTTTGTTGGTTATTTATAATCACGTGAGGAGTATATATAATGTTCTACAGAGAGTTTAGTGTAATCTTTCTAGTCTATAGTGAATGTTGAATATAAATATACAATTCCTTTTTTTGAAACAAATAAATCTCAAGGGGAGAATTATAATAATAGAGGATATGGTAGAGGAAGAGGTAGAAGCAATAATAGAGGAAGAATAAGAGGCATAAGTTTTGTGGATCGAAAAAGCATCCAATGCAAATATTGTGAACATTATGGACATTATGAATCTAAGTGTACAAAAAAGAAATTTTTATTGAACAAGTCAAGAGCTAACTATTCTGAAGAGTCTTTTGAAGCTCCTAAGAACTCCACCTTCTTCACATGTAATTTGGTGAAATAAAACCAAAAAGATATGTGGTTCTTGGATAATGGTTACTCTAATCATATGATAAGTAAATCTGCTCTCTTTGTTAAATTAAATGCATTTGTAAGAAGTTAATTAAAATTTGGTGATGATAAAGAGGTTTTTGTGATGGGAAAAGGTATCCTTGCTATAAAAACTAATCAAGGGTAAACTATATTAATTTGATACTTTGTATGTGCCCAAATTATAGCATAACCTTTTAAGTATTAGGAAACTTGTAGCAAAAAATTATAAAATTATGTTTGCAAACAACTACTGTAAAATATTTGATAAATTTTCTAATTACCATCTTATAACAAAGGTTCCTATGATAGAGAACATGTTATTTCCTCTCACATTGCATTCTGATACTATACATGCCTTCAAAGCAACCATAGATGATTTGTGTTTATGACATCAACATTAGGGTCATTTGAGTTTTCAAGGATTAAAATTAATTCATAAGAATAATATGGTGAGATGACTTCCACCAATTTAGGTAAAAGAAGAATCTTGTTCAGTATGTGCACTTGGCAAGCAACATCAAGATAGTTTTCTAGTGAGCAAATCTTGGAGAGTGAAATCTCCTCTTGACCTTGTGTATGCAGACATTTATGGTGCTATGCAGGAGGAATATTTGGGTAATAATATTTTTTTGTACTTTCATTTATGATTTTTCTTACCACACATGGATTTATTTTCTTAGGCATAAATCTAAATATTTTGAATGTTTCAAAAAATTTAAAGTTATGGTTGAAAAACAAAGAAAGCATTATCTCAAAAACTTAGAATAGATAGGGTGATCAACCACTTTAAAAGAGTATTTTAATTTTTATAACAAAAATGACATCAAGAGACAACTTAGTGCAGCCTTTACTCCCCATCAAAATGGTATTATATAAAGAAAAAAATATACCATTATCAAAATGGCACGAAGTATGTTGCAGCCAAAAAATCTTCCAAATTATTATTGGGGAGAATCAATGGTAATAGTAGTAAACATCTTGAATCAAATCCCCAAAAAATTAATTCACAACATCACTCCAAAGGAAGCTTAGAATAGTCACAAGCCTTTACTGCCTCATCTCTATGTATTTAGTTACCTTGCATATACTCATATTCTAGTTCAAAAGTGGAAGAAGCTAGATGCAAAATCCCAACATTGTATCGTTATGTGATATTCTTATGCAACTAAAGGATATAAATATTATAATCTTGATATGAAGAAATAAATCATTAGTCAGGATGTGGATTTTGATGATGAAAAAGGGTTCATAATGAAAAAACACTAGTAATAATAGACATATAATATGGAAGTGTTCCTCCTCTCCCCATAAGCTCAAGTGGAATTTCAAGCCCCAATAATATCTCAAGTTTTATCTCTCCAAGTTTAGTTTCACCAGGTTCATTTATTAACAAACCTTCAAGTGATAGTTTATGTACAGCATCAAGTCCAAACACTTCAAGAAAGGTATGGAGTTTAAATGAAATTTATTAGAGTAATGTGAATCCAATTACTAATTTGGCTTTGCTTAGTACAATTTAAGTTGAACACTTTGTACATGAAGAATTAGTGAAAGAAATAGTATGATTGATGTTATGAATGATGAGATACAAGCAATTGATAAAACTAATACATGGGAATTAGTGAAACTTCTAAAAGACAAACCAATTATTGGTTTTAAATGGGTTTATAAGGTGAAATATCATGTTGATGGTTTTATGAAAATACACAAGGTAAGACTAGTTGCCAAGGGATTTGTACAAACACTTTGAGTAGATTATTCAGAAACATTCATTCTAGTTGCAAGACTTGATACAACTAAGATTTTTATGGGTATTATTACACAATATAAGTGGCCATTATATTAGATGGATGTAAAATTAGCCTTCCTTAATGGTTATATAAATGAGGAAATCTATGTGGAACAACCCATAAGCTACAAAATTCTAGGTAAATAATAGTTGGTTTACAAGTTGAAGAAATCACTCTATGGGTTGAATCACGCTCCTTATGCCTGGTATGTAAGGATTGATAGTTATTTCATAAATAAGGGGTTTAGTAGAAGTCATTAAGAGAAAACCATGTATGTCTAGCATATTGGTAATGATATTCTCATTGTTTTTCTTTATGTTGATGATATCATTTATACAGGTAACATTAAAACTCTTATGGAGAAGTTTTATGTAGAAATGAAATAGGAATTTAAAATGTTAGATCTAGAACTCATACATTATTTTCTTGGTGTGAAAGTTCAACAACAAGCATAGGTATATTTTCTCCTCAAAAAATGTATGTAGTTGATTTATTGAAAAAAATTAGAATGATGACATGCACTGCAATTGAAACTCCCATATAACTTGGTGAGAAATTAACTAAGGAAGATGCAAGTTCCAAATTGACTACTACTTTGTATAGAAGTTTGGTTGGGAGCCTCATGTACCTCACTATAATAAGACCTAATATTATTTATGTTGTGAGTCTCAACTCTTGATTCATGCAGGATCTACATGAGTCTCATTGATGTACTGTAAAAATAATCTTACAGTATGTGAGTGGTACACAAAATTTTGGCATTCATTATTCTTCCACTAAAACAATTGAGCTAGTTACCTACATAAATTCTTATTGGGTTGGTTCAGTTGATAATAGAAAATCTACATTTGGTTATGTATTCTCACTTGTTTATAGAGTTGTATATTGGAGTAGTAAAAAGCATGCAACTATGGCTCTGTCTATAGCATAAGCAGAGTATATTATAGAAACATCAGCAAGTTGTCAAGGCATATGGATTAGAAAGATATTGAAGGATTTAGATTGGATTTAGGAACATCCAACTACACTTTTTTTGATAAAATTAGCTCTATATCCATGATGAATAATATTAAGTTTCATGCTAGATCAAAACACATAGATATCCAACATCATTTCATTTGAGACTTGGTTCAAGATGGGCAAGTGGAATTACAATTCTATCCTACATCTGACCAAGTATCTAATATTTTTACTAAAGCTCTTCTTATAACTAGTTGTGTTACTTTGTAACATCAGTTAGGCATCATCCCCATTGGTCATCTAGGGGGAGATTTAAGAATATGTTCAAATCCCATTCATGATTAATGGTTAGCATGTTTAATTGCATAATTTACATGTTAGTTTATTTTTATTTATTTATTTATTTATTTATTTATTTATTTATTTATAGACTGTTATTTACTCCATGTATTTAGATTGATGTATGGATTGTTTGGGATTGATTATTTTAAAACTACATGTAGTATATTTTTAAAAAATATTTGTTAAACTCATCATTAAAGCACTCCTTTTTTCTATATATCAAGATAATGAACAGTGATTCAATCATTGAATAAAAAGGTCTTTCTTTGAGTCTTTATTGTTCGATTATTTCTAAAAAGAAATAATATATTATTTTATTTTACTAATTAGCTTTTTATTATATTTAATCTGTATTTTTTAATAGATCTCAATATAGTGCTATACCTTTCACTTATATTGTGTGTTTTTAGCCCATTTAGAGTTTCTTGCCAAAAAGAGAGAATTTAAAATTTTGAAATTATAACTAGGCTTTGGAGTGGTATTTTTTGTTTTGTGTAAGATAAAAATGTTTATGTATATTTATGAAGGTTCCTAGTAGGTATTATAAGTGTTTTTAAAAGGTTTTTTAATGTACATGTAATGAAAAAAAGAAATGTCATCCAAGAAAGGCAAATGTAACAACCACCCTACGTAGAGTTAGGCTAGTGAGGGAGTTATATTACATGATTGGTGTTATGAAAGTATGAATTTCATTTATGTGAAAAGAGATAGAGAGAGATTTATGTAAGGTGGGTAGAATAGGATAAATTATATGTGGACATAGGTCGATATATTCAATCAAGATAAGGAAAGATCAAGATTTGAAAGAACCCTACCTACCTTGTAAATTCTTTATATGACTATTGTATGTGTAATGGCAACAACGAATAAAATAATTCTTTGAGAGTGTGATTTTGTAATTTAATAGGTTTTTGGTATGTTATACATCTAATATTGTTGTTTTATTTTGAATAGAATGGATTTGTGTTACTAATCTACTAGTTCAAGTTAAAATTCACAAGATTTGAAGGCTCTACTTTTATCACAGTCAAAAATGAATGAGAGTAGAGCTATATTTTAAGTGTCATTAAAAGTTTTTGAGAGATGGGAATATGGAAGAGAGTCTATAAATGATGATGTTAACTCTTATTGATGCTCAAAATATAATCAAAGATGAATACTCAATTCAAAACCTCTATTATAGCGTACATAGTCCTAGAAAGGCACTTAGAATTCTATAAAATCCACATGTTAGAACCTTGAGATGATTGTTCATGAATAAATAGATATTATGAAAGTTTAAACTAAGTTTTTTAGACCCTAAAAAATCTTCAAAACCATTTTTAGGTTATTCAAATTCAAAATATTACCTTTTGATTGTTCTCGAGCACTTATAGGCCTGTGTAAAACTAATCTAGGGTGTGAAACTTGAAACTTGAGTATATAGTATAACCACCAACCATAAATTGTGAAACTTTATAATATGATGTAAAATAATATTCTCTAAATTATTCATAAGGTTTTGGAACTATATTAAACTACACATTATGAAAACCCTATAGTGACCTTGAACTAGGCCTAAAGAGACTTAATTTATAGGAAGGTTGTGTGAAAAAGAGGACTTCCCATGAGATTATTGACTTTAAACAGTATGTTTATCTATAAGGGGATAAATGGTAAGCTAAAATTTTGTTTGGTTTGTCTATAAATGTTGTATATTATTCAAACCTACTAATATTTTTGTAAAAAGAGGGATACAAGAAACTAGGCCTTAAAGATGAAAAAGTAGATAGTTTGACAAGAGACAGAGTTATAGATTAGAGATTTAGTATCATGGTTAGATGTGTAAAGGACATAAATTAGTCATGTGGATGCCCATGTGATCCCTAGAGTGGAGACAAGAACCTTGGAACTGGGCATTAGGCTTTTAGGTCTATCAACTTATATGAGAATGAGAAAGTTTGAAGCAAGAACAAAGAGTAAAGTATATGAAAGATGTGCATGATCCAATGGTGTTTGTACTAAGGAGGATGAGAATTAAATAAGGGATGATAATTTTCATGTTCAAGGAATATGTATAGAACTAGAGGCCTAGTAAAAGTGGATCAAGCCTAAAATAGACCTAGTGGAGACAGAGAGAAGGTAAGTTTGGGTTGTAAAAAGTCAAAGTAAAGGTGAGAGTGCAGAGAGAGATCAAGGGTGATATATATATATATATATATATATAGAAGATATATAAGAGGATTATGTGTGAAAGGAGGCTTATGATTCTATCAAAGATATGAGTGATCAAGGGTGTCAAGAGTGGAACAAATTACCTATTAAAATCAAGTAAATCAGAGATCAAAGAAGAGATTAAAGGAATAAATTAGAGTTAGGGAAATGAATATCCAATGGCTTTCACAACTCATTGATGATAATAATACCAATTATGAGTGTCACAATAGGTGATAATAAATGTCAAAAATAATATTTTTGTAACAATTTATGGACATTCATTCGTTCATTATGGGATTGAGAGGGGCACATGTTGGGAATGAATGGAGAAATTTAGAAAAGGAACACAAATCTCATAATTTCCAACTTATTTAATAATAGTTCCTAACCATGTTGATGTCATTTTATGTTTTGTACCATTAGGTGACATTGTTCTCTACTTTTGTTAGGGCATGGACAGGTTCGACACTGTGACAACTATAATGAAACAAATTTCTGGTCAATATCCATATATTGAATTAAAAAAAAATAGGATTTAAGTTTAAATATGAGACTAAATATGTAAGTCCATTTACAACCATTAGAGGAATGAATTGTATATAGTTTAGGAAAAAAAAAAGACCATAAGTTTACACAAACAAATAGATAAAAAAAAACTAGGTTATTACCTTAAAAATGCATAGTTATAAAAAAACAATTATAAAAAAAAATGAAAAAACTTGGAAAAAAATATATATGTTGTCATGGATTATGCCACCTAACCTGAGGAGTAAATAAAAACAATCCTAGGAAGAATGGCTAGCAACCAATGCATTCTTAAATTGGATAAATTTTATCATTTATTTTTTAATTGTTTAAAAATGTTTGTGTTGGGGTTTGAACTACAACTGCTTGAAACTCCCATTAATTCAAAAAAATTTATGGGTATTTTTAATTTTTATTAACATATATAATGTGGTTTGAATGTTTCTAGTTGTGTAGTGTGCCCTGAAAACCACCTCAATATTACAACCATGGTAGTCTTTTCACATATTTGAGATAATAAATTTGATTTGTGTAGGTCAGTGAAGCATAATTACACTTTAGAGCACTTCTATTTCTTTTCAAGTTGGAAAAAAAAATAGGCACCAACTTTTTCATAAATTGAAATACTAATTGTCACAAGGCTAGACTTTCACTAGGCCTGTAAGGCATTGAGTCATTCTCTTATTTAGCTTGTGTCTTTGTGTATTGGGTCACTCAAGGAGGCCCATACTACACCTTACCTCAATTGATACTAATTTGGGCATACTTATAGTTCTCCCACATAAGTCAAGCCAATTCAAACTATTGCCAAAAATTCACATCTAACTCAATCAGGTTCCATTGCATGAACCCAAATCTACTTTGAACAACCATGTTCCTTGACTCAGAGCCCCTCTTCACTCCCTAAGAAGGACCTTAAGAAACATACACAAACAAAAATAAATTTGCATGCATGATCAATTCTTAGTTAGCATGTTCAATTGCATGATTTGCATGTCAGATTATTTTTATTTATTTATTTGTAGACTTATATTTTCTCCATGTATTTAGATTGCATAAGATTTATTATTTTAAAACTATGGGCAATATATTTTCAAAAAACTATTTATTAAATTCATTATTACAATGCTTTCTAAACTCATTATTACATTGTTCCTTTTTTATATATATCAATATAATGAATAGTGATTCAATCATTGAATAAAAAGGTGTTTATTTTGAATCTTTGTTGTTCACTCATTTCTAAGTAGAAATAATATATTATTTTATTTTCCTTAGAAGTTTAGTATTATATTTGGTTTATATTTTTTAATAGCTCTTAGTATAGTGTTAGATCTTTCATTTATATCATTTCAATGGGTATCAAAGTAGGTTACATAAATTTAATTGTGTAGGTAGTGATTTTAAATTATTAGTTATCTCCATAATGGAAAATAGCAACAACTTTCCATTCCAAATTCCCTTGTTTACAAGAGATAACTATGATTATTAGAGTATTAAGCTGAAGACCCTATTATTATCCCAAGATCTTTGGGAATTAGTGAAAGTGGGATACATAGAATATTTAGATCAAAATGCATTGATAGCAATAAACAAACTCAACTGAAATAAGATAGAAAGAAAGACAATCAAGCACTATTTAATATCTAATCTGTATATGATACTTCAATTTCCCCCATATTGCTAGTATGACAAAATCAAAGGATACATGAGAGGCTTTACAAATCACATACCAAGGTTTTGACAAAGTCAGATTGGTAAGACTTCAACCCTTAAGACGAGATTTTGAAAATCTAAGGATGAAAGAAGTTGAGTGTATTCAAGATTTTATTACTAGGACTCAAGGTGTTTTGAATCAGCTTAGAACCTAAGGGGAAATAATTACTAAACAAAAATTGTATAGAAGATGTTGAGATATCTTCTTTCTAAATTTGATCGAGTGGTGATAGCCATTTAAGAAATAAAAAATATCACCACCTTCAAAGTGGTAGAGTTGATTGGTTCTTTATAATCACATGAGGAGCATATGTAATATTCTATGAAGAGTTTAATGTAATATTTCTAGTCTATAGTGAATGTTGAATATAAATATATAATTATTTTTTTTGAAACAAATAAATCTCAAGGGGAGCCTTCTAATAATAGAGGACATGGTAGAGGAAGAGGAAGAAGTAGTAATAGAGGAAGAGGAAGAGGCAAAAGTTTTGTGGATCAGAAAAGCATCCAGTGAAAATATTGTGAATGTTATGGGCATTATGAATCCAAGTGTACAAAAAAGAAATTTGTCTTGAAAAATTCAAGATCTAACTATACTGAAGAGTCTTTTGAATATCCCAAGCACTCCACCTTCTTCACATGTAAGTTGGTGAAATGAAACTAAAAATAATAGTGATTCTTGGATAATGGTTGCTCGAAAAATATGACAGGTAAATCTGGTCTTTGTCAAATTAAATGCATCTGTAAGAAGTCAAGTAAAATTTGGTCATGATAAAGAGGTTGATGTGATGGGAAAATGTATCCTTGTTATAAAAACTAATCAAGGAAAAAATACTTATATTAATTTGATACTTTGTATGTGCCAAAATTATAGCATAACCTTTTAAGTTTTAAGCAACTTGTAGCAAAAAAATTATTAAATTATGTTTGAAGACAACTACTGTAAAATACTTGATAAATTTGCTAATTACCATCTTGTAGCAAAGGTTCCTATGATAGAGAACAGGTTATTTTCTCTCACATTATATTCTATTACTATGCATTCTTTCAAAAAAACCATAGATTGTTTGTGGCTATGGCATCAACATTATGGTCATCTAAATTTTCAAGGATTAAAATTAATTCACAAGAATAATATGGTGAGATGACTTCCACCAATTCAGGTAAAAAATGAATTTTGTTTAGGGTGTGCACCTAGCAAGAAACATCGAGATAGTTTTTTGATGAACAAATCTTCGAGATAAAAATCTCCTCTTGACCTTGTGTATGCTGATAGTTATGGTGTTATGCAAGAGGAATCTTTGGGTAAGAATATTTATTTTTTGACTTTCATTGATTATTTTTCTTGCCACACATTGATTTATTTTCTTAGGCATAAATCTGAAGATTTTGAATGCTTCAAAAAATTTAAAGTTATGGTTGAAAAACAAATCAGGTATTATGTCAAAATACTTAGAATATATAGAGGGGGTGAAATCACTTCACAAGAGATTTTTTAATTTTTGTAATAAAAATGACATCAAGAGATAGCTTAGTGTGGCCTTTACCCCCCAAAAAAATGGTATTGTAGAAAGAAAGAACTATACCATTATAAAAATGGCATGAAGTATGTTGTAGTCAAAAAATCTTTCAGTTTATTATTAGGGAGGAGTGGTAACAGTAGTAAACATATTGAATCAAATCCCCACAAAAGTAATTCATAACATCACTCCAAAGGAATATTGGAATGGTCACAAACCTTTAGTGGATCATATATATGTATTTGGTTATCCTACATATGTTCATATTCTAGTTTAGAAGTGGAATAAGTTGGATTCAAAATCCCAACATTATATCTTTGTGTGATATGATGATGTAACTAAAGGATACAGATTCTATAACCTTGATACAAAGAAATAAATCTTTAGTCACAATGTGGTTTTCGATGATCAAAAAAAGATTCATAATAAAAAACACTAGTAATAATAGACATAGAAGATGGAAGTGTTCCTCCTCTCCCCACAAGATCAAGTGGAATTTGAAGCCCCAATAGTATCTCAAGTTTGAGCTCTCCAAGCTTAATTTCACCATGTTCATCTACTAGCACACTTTCAGGTGATAGTTTAAGTATAGCATTAAGGCCAAACTCTTCAATAAAGGTATGGATTTTAAATGAAATTTATCAAATGAGTAATGTGAATCCAATTGCTAATTTTGCTTTTCTTAGTACAATTCAAGTTCAACCCTTTGTATATGAAGAAGCAGTGAAAGAAATAGTATGATTGATGCTATGAATGATGAGATGCAAGTAATTGATAAAACTAATACATGGGAATTAGTGCAACTTATAAAAGACAAATAAGTGATTGGTTTCAAATGGATTTATAAGGTGAAATATCATGTTGATGTTTTTTTGAAAACACACTAGGCATGACTAGTTGCCATAGGATTTTTACAAACACCTAGAGTAGATTATTCAAAAACTTGATACAACTAAGATTTGTTGGCTATTGTTACAGAATACAAGTGGCTAGTATATATGATGGATGTAAAATTATCCTTCCTTAATGGTTATATAGATGAGAAAGTATATGTGGATAACCCATGGGCTATGAAATTCTAGGTAAAGAACAACTGGTTTACAAGTTGAAGAAATCACTCTATGGGTTGAAGTAAGCTCCTTGTGCCTGGTATGCAAATATTGATAGTTATTTCATAAATAAAGGGTTAAGTAGAAGCTATTTAGATCCAACCATATATGTCCAACATATTGGTAATGATATTATCATTATTTGTCTTTATGTTGATATCATTTATACAGGTAATAGTAAATCTCTTATGGAAAAGTTTCAAATAGAAATGAAATGGGAATTTGAAATGTTAGATCTAAGAAACATACATTATTTTATTGGTATGGAAGTGAAACAACATGCACAAATATATTTATTTGCCAAAAAAAGTATCTATTCGATTTATTTAAAAAAATTAGAATGATGACATGCACTATAATTGAAACTCCCATAGCACTTGGTGATAAATTAACCAAGGAAGATGCAAGTTCCAAAATCGTTGCTACTTTGTACAGAAGTTTGGTTGGGAGCCTCATGTACCTCACTACAATAAGACCTAACATTATGTATGTTGTGAGTCTCATCTCTTGATTCATGCAGGATCGACATGAGTCTTATTGATGTACTATAAAAAGAATCCTATAATATGTGAGTGGAACATAAAATTTTGGCATTCATTACTCTTTCACTAAAAAAATTGAGCTATTTGCCTACACAAATTTTTATTGGGTTGGTTTCATTGATAATAGAAAGTCTACATCTAGTTATGTATTCTCACTTAGCTCTAGAGTTATATATTGGAGTGGTAAAAATCAAGCAACTGTGGCTCTCTCTTTAGCAGAAGTAGAGTATATTGTAGAAACAACATTGATTTGTCAAGTAATATGGATTCAAAGAATATTTAAGGATTTACATTGAATTTAAGAACATCCAACTACACTTTTTTGTGATAATAGTAGCACTATAGCCATGATGAAGAATCTTATGTTTCATGCTAGATAAAAACACACCGAGATCTGGCATCATTTCGTTCAAGACTTGGTTCAAGATGGGAAAGTGGAATTGCAATTCTATCCTACATCTGACCAAGTATCTAATATTTTTACCAAAACTCTTCTTATAGCTAGTTTTGTTATTTTGTGATATCAGTTGGGCATCATCCCCATTGATCATCGAGGGGGAGATTGAAGAAGATGTTCAACTTACATTCATGATCAATGGTTAGCATGTTCAATTACATGATTTACATGTTAGTTTATTTTTATTTATTTATTTATAAACTGTTGCCTACTCCATGTGCATGAGATTTATTATTTTAAAACTATAGGTAGTATATTTTTAAAAACTATTTGTTAAACTCAATATTACAGTGATCCTTATTGTTATA
This sequence comes from Torreya grandis, assembly GCA_037957365.1. Lineage (NCBI taxonomy): Eukaryota > Viridiplantae > Streptophyta > Pinopsida > Cupressales > Taxaceae > Torreya > Torreya grandis. The sequence continues at coordinate 4,296,955 of JARHVA010000692.1, read as the reverse complement.
TATCAAGATAATGAAAAATGATTCAATTATTAATTAAAAAGGTATTTCTTTTGAGTCTTTGTTATTCTCTCATTTCTAAAAATAAATAATATACTATTTTATTTTCCAAAATAGCTTATTATATTTAGTCTGTATTTTTTAATAGCTTTCAATATAGTGTTAGAGCTTTCATTTATATCATTTCAAACATATACAAATTGAAAGAAATAATTAGATAGATAACCAGAGCACACCAACTCAACCAAATGACACTGCAAAATTATTACACTGACCCACCCCAACACACATTTGAAATAAAGATCGTAACTTAAATCAAGACTTAGAGAAAATATCTTTGTAATTTATAAATAGTTAAATTATGACTAATAGTGTCTCATACCATGTTGATTATAATGAGATTATTTTTTAATATATTTTTGCGAATATTTTTGAATTGATATTCTGAATTACAATCTGTGAGCTATTATTAAAATTGTGTTCTTATTCTGATAATAATTTATGGTGTGTAAACCCAAACATCAATTCAAAAAACATTGCCTATATATATTATAGTATTATATTAAGCTCATTCAAATAGTGTAGATATTAAATTTTGCTTATCAATAAATTATTATTTTAATTTTTGGAAATTATTTCAATGACCATGAAGTATGACTACTAATTTACACTCTTCTACCTAAGGGATGCACTTCCAATTGCACTTGCCCTACCCTCTTTTATTCATAGGAAATTGCATATTAGCTATTCTAGGATTGAGATATCTTTTTAGTCCCTTTGAAGTGGTTGAGCCTCTAAGAAGTATTCTCGGTATTGTGTAAGAAGGCATGAATGAAAATGTTGGTATTTTGGGCAGCCTTACAAGTAGTGATGGGATCAAAGGTAGACAAAGCTCCAATTTAGTTATAGGATCTTTAAATGGTTGTGATGTATATTTATTATCAATAGATTTGGCATTTAAAGAATCAATATTATTTACTAGTATCACTACTTGTTCAAAAGAGTCATCCATAAAATCTAGGAAAGGGGTCTAGATAAGGTGTTTCCTCCCATTCTAAAACTCAACGCATCTAATACATGCTTTCTCAAGAATTATTATTACCCATATCTTCTCATGAAATGGTAATTATAGCCTACATAAGCCATGGATTACATCAACAAGCATCATACTATTTCAGACCTATAGTGATAGAGAAGGGACTAGGTTTTGTTTCCAGTTTATAAAAATGTTTTTACTAGAGTGTTTAAGAATATAGACCATGTTATTGATTCATAAAATTAGATTTATATATATCGGTAGGGTGTTATTAAATCCCTATTTTATGATACCATGAAGGTGTAGTGAAACAAATTATTTTTTAGGAAACCTTCATAATTTCTTTGCATATTTTATATTTTTCCATTGAGGCCTATACTAGCCATTAAGTGAAAACATTGAAGTTATTTTTCCATGGTATTAGAGCACAGCTATTATAACATGGAAACAAGTAAATTTTATCAAAGTTTACTCATATTTGTAGTTGGCAGTTAAGGACTACAAATTTTATTCAAAATTAACCTAAGAATTCTAATAGATTTCTTACATTGTATCTATACATGCCTCAAGATATGATTTAGAGACAAAATTTTTATAAAGCATTGTTTATCTATAGTGTGGATCCACATGGTGATCACAATATCACCCATCCCAATGTGCATTCATAAAATACTTATACAATGTGTCCCCGAATAGTTGCCAATATAATGTGAATGATATCAAAAATATCTATGGATGAATCTCAACTATGTTCTTCCCAGTAGAGATGCCTCTGACATAATTATTGTTATAAATATGTCTATATTGGGAGGAACTTGTCATAGATTCATTTGTACATATTTTTAGATGCCTTCTTCACAAATCAATAAATGCCACGTTGTCTTCCTTTTAATCATTAATTGAATATAGCTTGTTTTCCTAAAGTTTTTTTGGTCAGTGAAGGAGTGACACATATCCTTAGGTAACTTATATGAAACGTCATATTGACTACTTTTTATATCATATAATTCAATAAAAGTACAAGAGTACTCTTAGATCGTGAGAGTGCAAGTAGAGTGTTAGAATACTTGACCTAAAATGAAGAGAAAATAGAAACAACATTGAACACAATACCCTTTTTGAATTCATGTCTTTTAGCCAAGGACCTCACCTTCCCCACTGCAAAGGTCATCTATAATAAATTTACTGATAATTACTCTTTTCTTGAATAATAATGACTGAAATATTAACTTATTTATTAGGTATTGGACTTTTTCTACTTGCAAATTGATTTATTTCACCAAAGCTTTAGAATTCATAGTAATATATTTCTATAGATAAAAAAATGTGTTCAAATAATGCATATTCATATTAAGAACCTTGATTTTCATAGATATATTCATACCTTTATCCCTTTCTCTTGATAGACATTGACCATTTCATGTATTGAAATGACTAATCCAAACACATTGTATCTAAACTAAAACAAAATTATTATTATTATAAAAATAATATAGAGAAACACACAATAGTGATGTATAATATATAAAGAAGATATTATTCCTTTAAATCATAATGTTTTTCCCTAAAACATTCATCTTTTTACATATACTTTCTATCCCTATGATATTTGCACCTAAAATTGATATTTCTTCAACATCCTACACTGGAAAATTAGGAAAAGAAGAAAATGGATGTTTTATTTTTATCTTAATTTTATTAACTCCATAATCTCAAAATTTTATTTATCAAGGTAAAGGTACCATTCAACTCAAATCACCGAGGCTTCCAAATTTCATTCTAGAAAATGTCTTATACTTTCCTCAATTGAAAAGATTTTTTTTTTTTTTGTGCTCATTCGACAATGAGGACACTCTATTTTTTTGGATAATAGAGAATTACAAATCATAATAAAATATTATAATGTATTTTTATTGACTATATTTGAGTAAGGAAAATTGTTTTAAACTAAGAGATAAGCCTTCAATTCTAATAAATTTTGCTCATCTTGTTAAAGAAGAAACGTTAGCTAGTCTTTTCTAGCATACAAGATTTGGGCATAATCACTATGACAACATTTTAACAATGCAAAATAATGATTTTTTAGGTCTTCTAGCTTTCCCTAAACATATTGGATAGTGTGAAGTTTTCAAATTGGATAAACACAAGAAGAAACCATTTCAAAAGTTAGAATGGAAAGATGGCAGAAAATTACATTTGGTTCACACTAATTTATGTTTTCTACAAATGCTTTCCACCATTAATCACAAGTAATTCATGTTTTTCATTTATCACTATAATAGAATGACTTAGATATACTTTTTGAAACAAAAATTAAAAGTTTTCAAAATTTTCATAACCTTTGAATAGTGATTGAAAATGAAACACAAACTCATATTGAGACACTAAAGACTAACAGTGGTGGTGAATTCACATAAAATTTGTTTGAATCCTATTTCAAAAAAAATAGGAGCAAGAGTTATGTCATAGTCCTTTAAACTCCTTTAAAAAATTGATTATTTGATAGGATGAATATAGTCATGATGAACATTGTTCCAACAATGTTATATTTCAAAGGAGTAAATATATATTTATCATCATAATTATCTCAAATAACAGTGTATCTTTGTAATAGGTCACCATCAACAACCCTTCAAATGAAAACTCCATATGAGTTCTAGTGTGGTCATATCTATTCAGTGTGACATATTTAATTTTTCAAATCCATGCTATGCATTGATTATCAAAGAAAAAAAGGAATAAATTAGACCACAAGAGTCAAAAAATGCATTACTTGTGTTATTTAGAATTATCGAAGGCAAACAAGCTATATGATGAGAAAAAAGAAAAAATCTCATCGTAAGAGATGTTATATTTTGTGAAACTATAAATGGCATGCTGATCATAAGTCAATAATTTAATCAACTTGAGAAATATGTTAAATTTGATATTTTTTAAGGAGATTGATATAGATGTTCTAAATAGTGAAGGGGAGACCTACAATTAGAAACAATTAAATCTCTTTTGACTCCTATAATTGAAAATGAAACACCCCTTTTAGAATAAATTTAAACTTCATGAGAGGATGTTCCTATGTCAAAAAATGAAGGAGTTTCATATCAATAAAATGAGGCACCATTGATTTCATAAGCTACTTAAGAAAAAAATACCAAAATGGGCTGAACAAACATTAAAAGATGTCAGACTTGATGAAGTTTTAAAAAGAAGAGCTCAAAGTATAATCGATCAAAAATCAGGTATGGTCCTAGAATAAATTCAAGATAAGATTAAAAAAAAACTACCTTGGATGACCCTTTAAAATAATAATTCATTGTCTTTTTAAAATTCAAAACCCACTTCTTTCAAATAAACTAAAAAATCTTGATGAATGGAGAAAATCAATGAAACTCGAATATGATCCTTTGTTCAAGAATGGAACTTGGGAGTTGGTTGATCCTCTAATTGGTTGTAAATGGTCCATTCGAAACAAATACAAAGTAGATGGCTCACTTGACAAACACAAAGTAAGGCTTGTCACAAATAGATTTGCTAAAAAAGAAATGAGACTTTCTCACCAACCACAAAATGGACTAATATTTAGTATTTTTTTGGTTCTAGCATCTCAAAATGCGTGAAAATTTCATCATATGGATGTGAAAATATTATTTCTAATTGGTAATATACAAGAAATAGTCTATGTGATTTAGCAAGAATGTTTTACAATTAACAATGAAGAACACTAAGTTTACAGGTTGGTAAGATTCTTGTATGGATTGAAGTACGACCCAAGAACATGGTATGAAAATCTCAATGAGTGCCTTTTGATCATGAATTTGAAGATGCAACACTTTTTGTCAAAACAATTGTATTTCTATTTGTATATGTGGATGATCTACTCATCAATAAATATTGAAAGATACACTACAAAATCAAAGCAAAATTGATAAAATATTTTGAAATGACAAATTTAGGCTACTTTCAACACTACTTGGGTATTAAAGTGATTAAAAAACCCAAATATATTTTCATCATACAATAAAAGTACATTGGTGAAATTTTGAACAAATTTAAATTGCTAGAATGTAAACTAATTAATAGGCCAATGGAACAAAATATGAAGTTGACATGAGAAAATTCTAAACATTTTGAAGTGTAACTCAATATAAACAACTCATTAGAAGTCTAATATATATAACCAAAACTAGTCTAAACACAAATTTTTAATATTTGTGTTCTTTATATATTCATGCAACAAACTAAATAAAGTCACTGGGTAGAAAAAAAGAGATTTCTTTGACATCTCAAGGGAACATAAAATTTTGGGCTCAAATACTCCATGACAACGGACTTCAATCTAGTTAGATATTAAAATCTTGACTATGTATGTGATTTTTAATATGGAAAGTCTAATTTAGGTTTCTTAATGAATTTATAAATAATAGACATCTCTTGGAAGCCAAAGAATCATTTAGTGTTTCCATTTATTCAATAAAAGCAAAATATATGGTAGATTTAGAGGTAACCCAAAAAATAATATGGCTCAAATGGATTCTTATAGATTTGGAAGTAACACAAATTTATTCAACATCACTCATGATTGACAACATGTTTCAATTCAAATGTTAAAGAATCCATATTTTTTCAATTGAACCAAACATATCAACACAAAATTTTATTTGATTTGACACTATGTGAAAGATGGCTTTGTGAAATTACTAAATTGTTCATCTGTAGAGAAACCAACATATATCCTTACAAAAGTGCCCAAAAGAGATAATTTAAAAATTTCATAGGCATGTTTGGTCTCACTACAACCCCTACAATAAGGGGGATGTAATATTATTGTTCATCATATATATTTATCCTACATATAATATGTTTTCATCTTATAGTATAAGGTGAATATTCACCTTAGGATATGTGTAGACACCTAAATCTAGACACAACTAGCTCTCAACTAAAATTCAAAATGATTCCTACTAACCATTGTAAATTAAACTTAAGAATCATTGAACATCCCCAAAAAAATTGTGCATCATTCATCAATACTCATAATCATTTTGAGACATCCCTATTTGGGAGACTAGCTCATATGCAATAATAACCTCTCACAAATTGATCCCTAATCTCTTTACAGAATAACAACTATCAATTTGGCCTATGGACCCATTAAGTAGGGAATTTAATCAAATATTTATAGAGATAACATGTTAATCAAAATCAATTAACAAATTAACCAACAATAAATGCTTAGTTAAATTATCTACTTGATATTAATGAATCTTTAAAAATGGAAATTCCAAAATTCCAATTATCAAGCCTTTTCATTATTGCCTTTATGAGTTGTCAAACTCTTTGAAAATATCCCAAAATATATAATTTGAGAGCCATGCCTATTAATGAAACATAATAATTACATGACAACTATTAACTCAATTGGAGTTAGTCTCAAGTCACCTAGGGTTAGTTTGAACCTATTCCGAGACTAAACATAACCTTAACTAACCTTGGATGAGAGTTAAGTCTTAAAGCTATAAATACAAATTCATACCCCTTCATTTTTAAGCCTAGATATTTTAAAGTTGTTATGCAAGATTTGCTCCATAAGACTCATGCAAGTAGTGTTATCATGCTCAAATCTTAAGCCAAGAAATAAAAGCCAAGGTGTTAAGGAGAGAAGGAGCCAAGCAAGATTCATTGTCAAAGACTTCTTGATGTACAAGCCAAGTAAGAAATTAAACAATACATTTAGAGCTCCAAATAAGGTAAAAGAGTTGTTTCTTTTATGTTTTTGTTGTTTTTTTATTTAGTTTCGTTACCTAAGCTCTCCTTAGTGTGTAGGCTAGGAGTGTAAGTGTTAGTGTGTTATTTTTATTTTGTTTTATTGGACTAACATCATACTAACCTCCCTTCTTAGATTTTGTTTTCACATAATGGTATGCCTAATGGAACACCACATCCCACAAACCTTTAAAATATGCATTTAGATCATCCTTTCATGATTTTTTCTCATTTTTTATCTAAATTTCACATTTTTTATCTTTTAACTTAAATGGTGAAATCACCCTAAATAATGGTGGAATCACTCTACAGAATGGTGGAATCACTCTTTATAATGATAAAATTTCTTTAAACCATGAAATCACTCTACATAATAGTGAAATAACTCTACAGAATGGTAGGATCACTGAAAATAGTGGGATCACTTATAATGGTGGGATCACTCCATATAATGGTGAAATTACTCTACAAAATTGTGGGATTGCATAAAATAGTGGAATCACTCTGAAGAATTGTGGAATCACTCTAAATAATGGTGAGATCTCCCTATATATCAGCAAGATCACTAAGCTATGAAGTGGCCAACTTTTGGGGGCTCATTTGGGGTTATCTGGACTCTATTTTTTATGTTTTTTTTAAACCATGTGTCATCTCCTAAATTTTCAAAATATTTTATTGGTTTAACTTCAAGTTGCATACATTTTTTTATAAAATTTAAATCCTCCTAAAACTTTTTATAGGACCCAAAGGCCAAAACAAGACATTTAAAACATTCTAAGTTGCAAATTTCACATTCTAAATTGGTATTTTAAAAATATTTTTTCTTGAGTCATTTTCCTTTTTCAAAATCTTCAAAAGCAAAGGCTGAGGGGCTCAAATTTCAAAACATATTTCATTTTGGTGTTATAAAATGATCTTTCACATTAGTTACATACTCATAAGAGTTTTTCATTTTATGATTGTTTGTTGAAAGTGTTTGTTTAATCAAAATGAGTGACACATGTATGCTCTCCCCCCATCCCCTTAAGGGAACTTGGGTGATAAAAAACTCTCATTATTTTCATTTATATCTTTAGTCCAAAAGAATGGAGGTAAATTCATTGAATCCCTCCCCAAAATCCATATGATTTGGGTGACCTAAAATTGACCCTAAATTTCATTTACTTGTCTTTATTTTTATGCATTTTAGCTTATGAATGGGAGTGCATCACCTCCTCACGAGTTCTCTAGGGAAGTGTTGACTTGGGAATTAATCACTTAGAATTATTTCAACCTAATTATATGATGTGTATATAAATTGAGGGTGACTCACTAGGACACTTATTTTGAGTAGTCAAATCAAGCTCTATTAGTGGTAATTGGCCTTGGAATGTAGGGGCAACTAGAACATTACACTACACTAATCAATTAATGGATGGAATGATTTTTAAAATAATAAGACCTTTTCATAACAAGCTAATTGATGTGGATCTAAATGACATGATTATATCTCTAGTTTTAACCACACTTGGGACCATCTAGAAACAAGAAAAAATTAATAGTTTAGACAAGCCACTTATCGTAGACATACTGTTGATGCAGTGTGAGTAGCCTGAAGTTCCATGTCATAGTACAAAATTTTGAAAGAAGAGTGTGCATTAAAATCTCACTCTTCATACTCTTTTAATTTTTGGATTAAAAATTTAAAATCCTCTCAAAAAGGGAGTATATTGACAAAATCTAATAGTATTATTCAACCTTGTCAATTTTAGGATTTAGGACATTACACTTAGGTGTTTTTGTCATTTTATCCTTTCTTGCATGGTTTTTAGTCTACGTATTTGTTTATCATAGCACATCAAAAATGATTCTTGTTTATATATTTCTCCTTTATTTGAAGAGGCGTTACACCATCCATTTGACATGATACCTTTGCCTTAGTCTTTTGACAAACTTTTTTGTGTGTCACTTGTTTGAAAAGGGTATCATTAAGCTAACCAATTGATTTCATGTATTATGCCTTGGAGTCTTAAAAAACTATTTGTCATATATTTTACACTTCTTGATTCATTTCAAAGACTTCTTACCTTGTTTCCAAAAATCAAAATCTTGAAAATCACATGTGCCTTTTCGATATATGTCTAGTGTCATTATGGAATTCATATTTCTATAGCTTCTTATCTACTTTGAGAAGTCTAGTCTTATAAATCAAGCTTGAAATTAGCCTTGACAAGTTTAGATCAAAAACATTTATTGGTTTACACCTCAACCTTGGATAATTTTGGTTTAGGTGTTCACCCTTCACTTTTGGGTTGTGCAACTTAGGTTAATTCTTTGCTCTATTTAAGGATTGTTTTTGGTGCCTAGATTTTGTGGAAGTAGTCTATCTTTCATGTGCCTATATTCCATTATATTTTTCCAAATGATCAAGTTTTTGTTTAAATCCAAATGCCTAGTTTATGTCAAAGTGTTTCAAATTTTTTAGATTAATATTTTACCTCTTAGACCTAGTTTGTTTTAAAGTCTAGCTTGTGTGCCTTTCCCAAAAGACCTAGAAATACCAATATTTAGAGCCTAGCTTTTGTGCCTTGTTTTTCAAAAGACCTAGAAAATTTTGTTTCTTTAGACTTAGTTAGACTTGTTTTAAGCACATTGTACCTATGTTTGGAACTCATGTTTTTATTCATCCACTTGACATTTTGTGTAAGACATTTGACATTAGACATTTGACATTAGACTATATTCGACCAAGTTTAAATATAAACATTTTTGGAGATATAATTCTAGTTCTTAGACTAAGTTAGACTATGTTTGGACCATTTTTACTTTGGACCTTATTTTGTGGTGTTTGTATAACTCTAGGCCTTCTTGTGAAATGTTCATCATTGATTTGTATATACATCGTTACACTGATAGTAGAGTCATTTGAAATTTAGGTTTTGATAATGCAATTACACAAGATGAATTTGTTCAAGACCCCTATGGTGACAATGTGGTTTGTGAGACAAATTTTTATCCTCTTTAAAATACTCAATATAGAGAACAAAACTAAAATATTGAAGCATGGTATTCAGTGATACCTTATTTGGGCTAATTAATGAACCAAGTTCACCCTTTCAATGTTAATAGTACACAATCCCCTATCTATACCATTAACCCTCCTTTGGCCTTTGCAAGAAACCAAACTCCATAACATCCAAGGATCATCATACTAGGACCTCATCTTTTAGCTCATGACAACAACCATGCTTCATAATGCCCTACCATTAGTATCCTAGGCCCTAATCCTTTAGCTCACGATAACAACCAAGCTTTGAAATGACTTACCATTACCATTCCAAGCCCTCATCCTTTGGATTGTGTGATTAACAAAGATTCATAATTCCCTACCATTATCATTATAGGCATTCTAAGTATGGTATCTCATTATCATCATAAGTTTGTGCAATTATGACTACACAGGTCACAGTTACCATCCTAGATTGGTAACCAGTCTTTGTTAATCCAATATTATATGAGTTTATTTACAAAGAGATCATTACCCAAACACCATCATTATTCCTTTATTGCATAATTTCCCCCACTTTATAAAATTTATGCCAATCATCAAGCTGTCAAAGATCCAATCAGTAACTCTCTAACAAAGCTAATATTTCAAAGACCAAGATGTGTTCAAAACTAGTATTTTACAGCTACTTGTAAACCATGGATAAGAGAACTAGTCAATCCATGATGTTTTTACTGAAACACCTATTTATGACAAGTTAACCTATGATGATACACCTTTTGATACTATCCATGTTGTCGAGGAGTCCCACTTTGGCAAGCGAGTCTTTTTTGATTCACTTCTTAATGATTATAACTACCTTTGGGCAAATAATTATCTTGACCATTATCCTTTTTTTAGTTAACTTCCCTTTAATAAGCCAATATTTATGGATTTATCTCTTGAACTTTTTCCCCTTGTTAAGGAGTTTCACTTTAACAAGCCAGTCTTTGTGGAGTCCTTCTTAGTTAAGCCTATTTCTGAAGATCCTATTCTTCCATCACTAACCATTACTTATCCTATACCAAACATTCAACAACAAATCAGTGTAGTAGTATCCACATCAGATGAAAAATAAAAATTAAAGCTAGGTTATATTTTTGAACCAATATCAAATTTAACATAAAAATCAACATTAATCTAAACATTGGATTTAGAGTCCGTTGAGTCAGACTCAGCTCTAAAATCAAAATACATTTGTAATTATTACAACATTGGTTACACATGCCTTGCAGATCAATTTTAAATAAATTTATGATCCTTCCATAGTTTGAGGATGATTACTTTAGCATCAACATAGTTTCTCCTAGTATCTTGTACAAGGATTGTGCTACCTCTTTCCATTCCATTATTATTCGACATGCCACTATCACCACCCAACCTAGCCATTGTATTGAGCTTCTACCTCTCATGAGTATCAAGTGGGATTGATAGAGTCACACCTTACTGAACTGTATCCATGGTGACATATCAATTGAAGAATATTAGTTTTACTAAGACCACATAAATACATAATAATAATGATCTCCTAGTGAAACCTTTTCAAAGGTGATAGGGTACAATTAAAGTTCAAACTCAGCATTTTCTAGTGAAACCTTGTTTGAGGTGTTAGAAGACAATCATAGTTAAAAGTTAACATTCCTTAGTGAAACCTTATTGAGGTTGATATGGTACAATTAAGATAAATTTATTAGTGAAAACCTCAATGAGGTGCAAATATCTAAGCACAATAGTTCTTGACAGCTTGATAAAGACATTATTCGAGATAACATCAATACAATTTTTAATTTATAGCATAATTAGATGGTAGCTACTCTCAAGATAAACAATAGAGAAATTTGGTGGTCTTATCGATAGCATATTCAAAAAAATTCAGCACCATCACAACTAAAATTATATTAAATTTGAAATCAGCAACATTATGTGTGCTTGAAAACCCCAATCCATATTTGTTACCCAAACATTATACATATCATTATCATCTATATCTCCATTGTTAAATCATACCTATCAACCATTGTTTATCTATATTAACCATCCATGGATGCACTTTCCTTTATAGATGCTACAAAGACATCGTGTCATGATGTTTGAAGGAAATACAATCAACGATCAATGAATATCATAATAACATTATTAGAGTCTAAATCTATAGTATGTTCTTGACAAAGTAGCTATTTAGTAGAGGTGTGGGATAATAATTTACATGATTGACTATTTTAGTTGTATCATATGTTGATCAATATGTACATCTCCACATAAACAAGAATAACATAAACATTTACCTTGCTAGAACTATTTACCTTGACTTTTTCCTTTGCCATTCACCTTGTACTTATTTCATACCCTACCATATATCTTATCACTTGGGGGAATACCTATTACCATTGTATCCAATAGCCATCCTATCATCTTCATTGTGTCATACCATATGCCATCCCACTATACCTTTACTATTGACCAAACTTATTTTTAGACACCCTACCTACCTCTTTTGACCTTGGGTTCAGTGGTTTATTCTATACCTTTCATGTGGGGATTCCAATCCAATTTTAATAGTTTGAGAACTACATGTTCAAATGGTAGTATATAAAAGTGATATGATAGTGGATCTATAAATTACATTTTTTATTTATGTTTGACTAGTGTTAATAATTATAACAACCTTTGGGTAAATAAATGTTCCACTTGGTGTTACTAATTATAACCACCTATGAGAAAATTAGTATAACTTACCTATGTCATTATTTCCTAATTATAACTGCCAATGGGAAAATTAAGAATAATACCTTACCATGCCTTGATTCATCACCTTGCCATTACTATTATCATTTGCCTTTCCATTTGCCTAAATTCTCAAACTCATTTTTATCTGGTCAGATCTCATCACCTTTTGTGTCAACAGAACCATAGTGACTTGAGGTCCTAATGGGATTATGTAGGCAATGCTCAATTCCCATTGAGGTCAACTCAGTCTCCATTTTTCATATGCTCTTACCATTTTTTGAGTAACTTTTTCCAATCCTCTCATCATTTATGAGTGGTATCTTATCAATCTTTAATGATTTAAGATACCACAAATTTTCTAAAAACATTTCAAAACCCTAAAAATTAGAAAATCATCTTATAATCTCCTAGGAAGATATATAGTCTCAAAACCCAAAAACATTTGTCTTGTTTAAACCTAATTAATCAACATCAACCTATCCTATTAGGGCAAATCCATTGTTGGTTCTAATCCACTCCATTACCATTGGGGGTGTGACCTTCCCTTTACATAAAACATTGCTTGGGGGAACCACCTCTTTATCATACCATTGAGTCTTCATGCATAGATATTGACTTGGTTAATAGTAGGATACTTTCTAAATCTTTTACTTTGCATCTTTTTCTGCTAATTTACTTAGTCAATTGTTTGCTTTTATCATTAGTGCATTTTTTAAAATTATTTATTGGATTGGGAGTTAGTCCTTATGCATATTTTAGTTACATCATCATGGTGTTTTATATCATGATGCATACCATCATGTGTTATAACAAAACTTAGCTTGAAAAATATTACAAGTAATGGAGCTACATAAACTTCTCCTTGGTAACCTTAGTAAATCCTCCCATCCTCCTTGATCTAATCAACCACAATAATCATTCAAGTTGTATCAATGCTAATAGGGATGAACATATCCACATTAGTAGGTATGATTGAATCAATCAAATTGATAAATTCTTATTATTCTATTCTTCATTCTATTTTCTCTCATGTTTGGGTGAACGACATTATCCTAAGGTCCATTTTGACTATGTAGGTAGCACTTTGATACATAACATATGCCAGGTTAGCTTAGCCACCTTTATTATTCTAATCATCTCTTTCATCACTTTGCACATCCTCATGTTCCTAGTTATTTGTGAACTCTTCAATCATTGTACTATTGCATCTATGTTTGCACCTACTCATCTTTAATCTATATGACAGGTTATATCCTTGAGTTATACATGCCAATCTACCTTACAGGGGAAAAATACAAAAAACATTACTCAATCCAAGTCATCTTAATGATTATAGCTTCTTGTGGACAAATCATTATCTTGACTCATCCACCCTACTGGGGCATCTTCTTGTGCCACTAATTATAACCACCTTTAGGGAAATCAGTGTCTCAACATTTGTTACTTATTATAATCATCTTTGGGTAAATCAGTACTTTATAAGCCAATGTGTGATAACATTATCTTTATTGGATTGATCCCACCCATGGGTTAATTTCATTCTTTTTCTTGCTTATTTTCAAGGGAATGTCTATCAATTGTATGTGTCAGCCACTCCCTTGAGGAGGCGTCATTATAGGCTTCCCAAACATTATTTGGAGCTTCTTCTTCAATCATTATCTTCTTTCCTTTTTAATGGAATTTTTATTATTTGATAATACATTATTTTGCCTATATATTTTAATGCCTTCCCAAATATGTGTAAACTATAGACACCTAAATCTAACCATAACTAGCTTTCAACTAGACTTCAGACTGATTCCTACCAACCATTACAAATTAAATTTAAAAATCACTGAACATCCCAAATTTGTTTATGCATCATTCATCAATGCTCATTATAATGTTGAGTCATCCCTATTTGGGACACTAAAATTTCATGTGCAACAATAACCTCTCACATATTCATCCCTAATCACCTTGCAACATAACAACTAGCAATTTGGCCTATGGACTCATTAAGTGGAGCACTTGATCAAATATTTAAAGAGCTAAAATTCTAATAAAAATCAATTAATAAATAAAACAAGATTAAATGCTTAGTTGAATTATCCATTTCTAATTAATGAGTATCTAAAAATAAAAATTCTAAAATTCAAAATATCAATCCTGTTCATCATTGCCTTTATGAGTTGTTAAGCTCTTTAAAAATATCCTAAAATATCTAATTTGAGATCCATGCCTAGTAATTGAAAATCATAATTATATGATAGATATTAACTCAACTAAAGTTAGTCTCAACTCACCTAGGGTTAGTTTGAACCCATTCCAAGCCTAAACTCAACCTTAACTCACCTTGGGTGAGAGTTAATTTTTAAAGCTATAAACACAAGGTCATACCCCTTCATTTCTAGGCTTGGATATTGTAGAGTTATTATGAAATATTTGATCTATAAGACTCATGCAAGTAGTGTTACCATGCCAAAATCTTAATCCAAAAAATCAAATCCAAGGTACCAAGGAGAGAAGGAGCCAAGAAAGATTCATTATCAAATACTTCTTGATGCAAAATCTAAGTAAGCCATTCAACAAGACATTTAGAGCTCCAAGAAAGGTAAAAGAATTATTTATTCTATGTTTTTATTGTGCTTTAATTTAGTTTTCTTACCTAAGCTCTCCTTAGTGTCTAGGTTAGGAGTGTAAGTGTTAGTGTGTTATTTTGATTTTGTTTTATTGGACTAACACCATACTAACTTCGATTCCTGGATTACTTGTTCACATAATGGCACACCTGGTGGGACACCACATCTCACAAACCTTCCAAATATGCATTTAGATCATCCTTTAATGATTTTTTGCTTATTTTCCATCTAAATTTCACATTTTTTTATCTTCTAGCTTAAATGGAAAAATCACCCTAAAGAATGGTGGAATCACACTAAAAAATAATAGGATCACTCAGAATGATACAATCACTCATAATAGTGAGATCACTCTGTAGAATGGTAGGATTGATTTTTAGAATGGAGGGATTGCTCAGAATAGTGTAATTTCTCTAAAGAATGGTGGAATCACTTTGAAGAATGACAATATTGCCCTTTATATCAACAAGATTTCCATGATGCAAAGTGACCAACTTTTGGGGGCTCATTTGGGGTCATCTGGACTCCAATTTTGATCTTTTTTTTAAAAAACCATGTGTCTTCTCCTAAATTTCTAAAATATTCTACTAGTTTACCTTCAATTTGTATACACTTATTACAAAATATAAAAAAACCAATAATACATTTTGGAAGACTCAAAGGCTAAAAGAAGACATTTAAAATATTTTAAGTTGTAAATTTCACATTTTTAATTGGTGTTTTAAAAATATTTTTAATTAAGTCATTTTTTTTATTTTTATTTTTTAACAAAAAATGCCAAAGGGGTAAAATTTCACAACATACTTCATTTTAGTGTTATAAAATGAAATTTTACATTAGATACATACTAATAAGAGTTAATTTTATGATTATTTGTTGAAAATTTTTATTTAATCAAAATAGGTGATGTGTTTATGTTCTCCCCACGTCCCCTTTAGGGAACTTGGATGATAAAAAATGCTCATTCTTTTCATTTATCACTTTAGTCCAAAATCATGGAATGAAAATCACTAAGGCCCTCCCCAAAATTTATATTATTTGGGTGACCAAAAACTAACCCTAAATTACTTTCAATTGTCTTTATTTTTATGCATTTTGGCTTGTGAGTAGGAGTTCATCACCTCTTCATGAGTTCTCTAGGGAAGCATTGACCTGTGAATTCATCTCTTGACATAATTTCAATCCCACTCCATGATTCGGTATATAAAGTTATGATGACTCATCATGATGCTTGTTTTGAGTGATGAAAACAAGCTCTATTAATAGTACTCAACCTTAGAACATAGGATTAACTCAGACATCATACTACATTGAGTAATTTATAGATGTATTGGTTGTGGAAAGGGAAAGAACTTTTCACAATAATTAATTTGATGCAGATCCAAATGATGTGATTACATATATAGTGTTAACCACACTTGTGACCATCTAAAAACAAGTGAAAATTGATAGTTTCTACAACCCACTTCTCGTAGACATATTGTTGATGCAGGGCAAGTAACATGAAGTTCCATGTTATAGTACAAAATTTTGAGAGAATAGGGGGCCTAGAAACCTTGTTTTTCATGCATTTTTACATTTTGTATTAATAATTTAAAATCCTCTCAAAGAGTGAGTATGTTGATGGAATCTAGCAGTACTATGTAACCTTGTCAGTTATAGGATTTAGGATGTTACACTTAGGTGTTTTTATCATTTTATCCTTTCTTGCATGGTTTTGAGTCTATATATTTGTTTTTCATACCACATCAAAAATAAGTCTTATTTAGACATCACTCCTTTATTTTAGGAGGTTTTATGCCATCCATTTGACACCATACTTTTTCCTTAGTCTTTTGACAAACTTATTTTGTGTGTGTCACTTATTTGAAAAGGGTGTCATTATGCTACCCAATTCATTTTGGGTATTGTGCCTTAGTGTCTTGAAATAAACTATTTGTTATATCTTTAGAGCATGATAACATTATTACACTACTTGATTCATTTCAAAGACTTATTACCTTGTGTCTAAAAATCTAAATATTGAAAATCATATGTGCCTTTTGGATCTATGTATAGTGTCATTATGTTGTTCATCTTTATCTAGCTAGTTATCTATTTTGAGAAGTCTATCTAGTGTCGTTATCATTCATCTTTTTCTAGATAGTTATGTCATTAATCTTTGTTTTAAATTTGTTAGAGTAATATTTTACGTCTTAAATATAGTTTTTTTTAAAGTCTAGCTTTTGTGCCTTTTCCAAAATACCTAGTAATACCTATTTTTAGCTTAGATTTTGTGCCTTGTTTTCCAAAAAGCATACTAACTTTTATTTCTTTAGACCTAGTTTAGACTTGTTTGAAACACTTTATACCTAAGTTTGGAATTCTAATTTGTATTCATCCACTTGAACTTTTTATGTAAAAAATTTTGCATTATAAATTTGGTGTTAGACTATTTTAGACCAAGTTTCAACATAAACATTTTTTTAGATACAACTCCAGTTCTTAGAACAAGTTGGACTATGTTTGGACCATTTATCTTTTGGAACTTATTTTTTAAAGTTTGTATAACTCTAGTCCTTCTTAAAAAACATTCATCACTGAGTTGGATATACCTCGTTACACTCAATAGTAGAGCCATGTATAATCTAGGTTATGATAATGCAATCACACAAGATGGCTTTGTTCAAGACCCCTATGGTGACAATGTAGTTTTTGAGATGGATATTTATCCTCTTTACAATACTAAATTTAGAGAACAAATACAATATATTCAAGCATAGTATTCAGTGATACCTTTTTTGGGCTAATTAATGTACCAAGTTTTCCCTTTCAATGTTAACAATACCTAATCCCCTACCTATAACATTAACCCTCCTTCAAACTATGCAAGAAACTAAAATCCACAATGTCTAAGGATCATCATACCAAGACCTCATCTTTTGGCACACAATATCAACCATACTTTATAATGCCCTACCATTACTATCTTAGGCCCTCATCCTTTAACTCATGATAGTAACTAAGCTTCACAATGCCCTACCATTATCATTTTAGGCCCTCATCCTTTAGTTTGTGCAAGCAACAAAGATTCATAATGCCCTACCATTACCATTATAGGACCTTCCAAGTATGATATATTTTTATCCCAATAAGGATCTATAAATACAATTAGATAGTCACATTTACCATCCTAGACCATAACCAGTCTTTTTTAAGACCATCTTAGATGATCCTATTTACAAAGAGATCATTACCCAACCACCATCATTATTCTTTCATTTCCTACCTTCCCCCACTTTAGAAAATTGATGCTAATCATCGAGCCACCATAGATCCAATTAATAACTCTCCAATAGATCTAATTATTTGAAGACCAAGATTTGTTCAAAACTGGTATTTAATAACTACTTGTAAACCAAGGCCCAGAGAACCACCCAATCTATGATGTTTTTATTAAATCACCTATTTGTGACAAGTTAAACTATGATGAATCACTTTTTGATATCATCCTTATTCTTGAGGATTCTCACTTTGACAAGCCAGTATTTATTGAGTCACTTCTTAATGATCATAAGCACCTTTGGGCAAATCATTATCTTGATCATTATCTTATTTTTAAAGAGTTTCCCTTTAACAATCCAGTCTCTTCAGATTTGTATCTTGGCCTTTTTCCCCTTGTTAAGGAGTCTCACTTTAATAAGCCAGTCTCTATGGAGTCCTTAGCTAAGCCTATTTTTGAATATCCCATTATGCCATCACATGCCATTACTTATCTCATACCAAACATTCAACAAGACATCATTGTGGTAGCATCCACACCAGATGAATAATTCACATTAAAGTTAGGTTCTATTTTTGAACCGATATCAGATTTAACATCAAAAATAGAATCAACAATACATTCAAAGTCCCTTGAGTCAGACTCAGCTTTAGAAGCAAAATACATTCATAGTTGTTACAAAATTGGTTACACATGCCTTGAAAATCAATTTGAATATATTTTTGATCTTTACACAATTTTTAAAGATGATTACTTCAGTATCAACACATGTTTTCCTATTATCTTTTAAGATGATTGTGTTGCCTCTTTTCATTCCATTACCATTTCACATGCCATTATCACCACCCACCTATCCATTATATTCACCTTCTACCTCCCACAAGTGCCAAATGAGACTGACAAAGTCACACCTTATTGAATTTCATCCCTGGTGACATATCAATTTGAAAATATTATGGGTACCAAGATCACATTCATGCATAAGAAGAACAATCTCCTAGTGAAAACTTTCTAGAGGTGCTAGGGTGTAATCAAATTTCAAACTCTACATCTATTGAAACCTTGTTTGAGGTGTTAGAATATAATCAAAGTCAAAATTCAACATTTCTTAATGAAAAATTATTAGAGCTACTATGGTATAATCAAGACAACATTATTTGTGAAAAAGTCATCGAGGTTCTTATAGCTGATCAACATAGTTATTTACTACTAAATGAAGACATTATTAAAGATAACATCAATAAAAAATTTATTCTAAAACATAATTAAATGGTATCTACTCTTATGCCTAAACAATAGAGAAATTTGGTGGCTCTATCGAAAACATATTCAAAAGTCTTCATCCACACCATAACTAAAATTATGTTGAATCTATAATTAGCAACATTATGTGTGCCTCAAAACCCCAATCCACATGTGTTTCCCAACCATTATACATTCTATTATCATCCACCTCTCCATTGTTGAATCAAACCTATCAACCATTGTTTATCTGTATTAACCATCTTTGGATGTACTTTATTTTATAGAGCATCTTGTCTCGATGTTGAAAGGAAATATAATTAATAACAAATAAATATCACAATAACATTATTGGATTCTAAATCTACAACAAGTTATTAAAATAGTAGCTATTCAAAAGAGGTGTGTGATAACAATTTACATGATTGACTATTCTAGTTGCTAGAAATATTGTCATTGATATCAAAGGTCTAGCATTGGTGATAAAGACCCCATTGTATTTAATGGAATTTTTAATATTTATATCTTGGCTAACATGTGTTAATATTAATGAATATATTTTTGGTTTCATATAAGTCAAAATAGGGCCCATGGAGAAGTCAAAGATTCATGGGGTAAAGACAAAAGAAGAATGGGATGCAATTTCTCATGAAGAGTCATCTTGAGGAATTTCAAGAGTCACCATGTGAAGACAAAAGAGGGTATGACACATTTTTCATGAAATGACACTTTGAGGAATACAAAAAGTCACCAAGATAAAGATAAAAGAGAAAAAGACACATTTGTTTATAAAGGGTCACCATGTGACTTTTTAAATGTAAGGATATTAAGGGTCATACAATTTTAGCACCATTTTACATAAGGATTGAAGGCTCAAAAAGGTTTAATTCCAACGGTCATTTGAAAATATATAAATAAAGGCTTGATAAGCCATTTGTAATATGCAAGAGAGTGCATGGTTTTGTAATTATTTTATATAAGAAAAAAGGAGAGAAAAGCAGGGCATATTGTAGAGTTCTATTATTTATTGAGTAATAAAAATTGAGAAATAGTTGTGTTTTATACATAATAGGGGTTGGAGCTCATATTGGTTGGTGCTCATAAATCTTTTCAAGGGGTTGGTTCTCCTATGGGTTGATGCTCGCAAATAGTTTTGTGTTGGAGCTTGATAAAGGAGTTAGTGATCCTACAAGTTGGTGCTTATAAACTTTATAATTTGAGTTGGTGCTCATTCATATACTTGAGATTTTTATCCATATTTTTTTCCCACTTTGGGTTTTTATGTAAAAATTTGGTGTCTCTCTTTCTCTTGTGTTGTGCATGTTATCATTTCAATTTTATTACATATCTTGAATGTGTGATTGAGTGGTTAAAGAAAATAAATCAGATTAAGTAAAAGATATATAATATGTTGATTCAACCCCCCCCCCTCTTAGTGTATTTCATGCTTAATAATTGATATCAGAATATGTTCCTTTTTGAAAAAAAATTATAGCTTAAAGGTAGACCGGGAAAAGCATGATGGTTGGATCACATGAAGGCCTTTCTATAAATAAGATACCTTTGTTTGATGAGACAAATTATGATTTTTGAGTATAAAGATGAGGACTTATTTTATGGCCCTTGGATTCAACATTTGGCAAGCAGTGGTGGAGGAATATGAAGAGCCACAAACACTCTAAACTACTCTGGCTAAAAAAAAGGAAAGTGAAAATAATACTAAAGCTTTAAATGTTATTTTATGTGGTTTATGTGAATCAAAATTTGTTAAAGTTATGCAATCTAAATCTACTCATGAAACTTGGGTAAATTTTGAGAATATTTACAAAGATGATGGAAAGGTTCAACAATCTAAACTTCAGACTTTCAGAAGATAGTTTTAGAGTTTGAAGATGGAAGAGGAAGAAAATATAGCAAGTTACCTTTTGTAGGTTGATCAAATAGTTAATCAGATTCAAGGTCTTAAATAAAAATTAGAAGAATCAATTATGGTACAAATTTTTTTTAGATCTCTACCATTGAGATATGATGCAAAATTTTCCATAATTAAAGAGATGAAGAATCTATCCAAGCTAAAGATGGATGAGTTGCATGGTATTCTTACAGCATATGAGATGTGGACCAAAAAAGAGAAACCTCCAAAGAGAGAAGCTACCTTCAAGACATCAAAGAAAGAGAAGGCTAAGATTCAAGAATCAAGTGATAGTTCTAGTGATGATGAAGATTACAATAGAGCTCTATTCATTCAGAAGTTAAAAAGGGGCATAGATAAATATAAAGAAAAATTACCTTTTAAATATTTTAATTGTAGAAATATTTGACATTTTGTAGCTAAATGCCTAGATAAGGGTAATGGTGACAATGAAGAAGCAGAATCTACATACAAAAATAATTTCAAAGGAAAATTAAATAAGGGATTCAAGAAGAAGAGTTTATATTCTAAAGATCCTAGCTTAGTCAAAGATAGTGGAGTCAGTGATTTAGAAGAAGAGATTCCATTCATGATCATACATGAAGATACCTCTGCAAGAAAAAGTACAAATGATCAAGAAGAAGAATAGGATGAAGCCAAAGTGAATCTAGAAGGAGAACTTTTTTGTGCCTTAGAAGAGTTAAAATCTCTTGAGAAGAATAATCAAAGATTAAACTCTATATCAAGAAAAAAGAAAAGGAGTCAAAGGAAACAATTGAAGATATAAAAGCACACATTGAAGAAGCCAAAAATAATTAAAAAGATCTAACATCATAGTTACAAAAAGTAAGTGAATCATGTGAAAGGTATGTTATTGAAATTGCGTCTTTAAAAGCAGATCTTGAGAAAACAAATAAAGCAATCAATGATAGATCAACCAATGATTCAAAATTTGAGAATAGCACTAATATGTTGAATAAGATATTAGAAAATCAATTATCAATGTCAGATAATATAGGTATCAGATTTGAAAAAAGTAAAGGGGAGGCCATAGACAAGGTTAACATAGAAAAAGTAAAGAGCTATGTTGAAGCTCTTACAAAAGAGAAAATAAAAAAAGGAAGAAGTTAAGAATACAAATGACATCTCAAATAAATAAGGTTGGGAAGAAAAGAACTAAAAAAAGAAATCATGTTAGAGATACATAAATAGGTCTTATTTTTATGGTTATTATTTTTATTGTAATGGATATGGTCATAAGAAAATAGAATGTCAAAAAAGAACTAACAATTTCAGAAATAAGAAGGAAACTCATGCAAATTCAAGCAAAAACCATAACTCTTTTGATCTTTTATCAAGATTTAATAAAGAGGCCATAACATGTCACAAGTGTAATAACTTCATACACATAGCCTAGTATTATAGAAGCATGTTTGATTCAGTCAAGAAAGACCAGATTTTCAAGGCTCTAATCACCAAGAAGAAAGTTCAAACATGTTTATGATAGAAGAAACAACTTAAAAATTCTATATTAGTCTAGACGGCTTTGCATGAAAGAAATGAATAAAAACCATGGTTCATTGACATTGGATGTTTGAGGCACATGATAGGAGACAAGAGCAAGTTCATAACATTGAAGAAGATCAATGGTGGCATAGTGAAATATAGAGATAATACTACTACCAGAAATGCTAGAAAAGTTACACTAAGTTTGGATAATGGTAGAAATAAAATTGAAAATGTTTTGTATGTAGAAGGTCTTAATCATAATCTTTTTAGTGTAAGTCAAATATGTGATTAGGGGCACACACTAAATTTTTATGAAAAAGGTTGTGAAATCAGGAAAAAAATTAGATGTGTTGGTTGCAGAATCTTAGAGAATAGGCAATAATTTTTATATGTTATCAGACATCAATGGTCAAAGATGTTGTTTGAGTTAGATTAAAGAATGTTGGCTATGGCACAGGAGAATGGGACACATAAATTTTGAAAATATTATCAACTTTATCAAGAAGCAAGTAGTCATAAATATTTTAAAGATTATAAAGCCATCCAACATGCTTTATGAACCTTGTCGACATGAGAAGTAGGCCAGAAGATGGTTCAAAATAAAAGAGTACTTGACCACTCAGATATTAGAGCTTATTAACACTTATTTGTGTGAACCTATGAGAACTCAAATTAATCAAGGTTAAAAATATTTCATGTTGCTTATTGATGATTTTTCACGTATGACTTGGGTAATGTTTTTAAAGAAAAATTCAAAAGCTTTCAGACATTTCAAAGCATTAGTTGAAAATGAAACTAGTTTGAAGATTAAGTGTCTAATATTAGCTCAAGGAGGAGAACTCATGTTAGATACGTTTTTTTTTTTTTTTTTTTTTTTTTTTTTTTTTTTTTTTGTGAAGACCATGGAATAAAGAGACATTATTTAGTAACCATACTCCATAGTAAAATGGAGTAGTTGAACAGAGAAATAATATAGTTTAGGAGATGATGAGGATAATGCTAAGTAAATTCAAGATACCAGATAAATATTGGAGAGAGATAATTGCTACAATAGTGCATATTCAGAGCAAAGCATCATTGAGATTCAATAGTGACAAGACTCCTCATGAGTTATGGAAAGACAAACCAATAATAGTTGATTATGTCAAAGTTTTTGACAATAGATGGTTCATAAAGACAACTAATGAAAAACTTGGTAAGTTTGAATCCAGAGTATATGAAGGTATATTTTTTGGTTATTCTTTCAAAAGTAAAGCTCATAAATGTTATAACAAAATAACCAAGAAAATAGTTGAAATTACAAGTGTCAGAATAGAAAAAGATGAAACACAAAGAATTAGTGATCTAGTATACATTCTTGAAATCATTAAAAAGGAAGATTTTGAAGAATCAAATGAAGATGAGAAAGACAAAAAGGACACCAAAACCCCATCCAAATATGTCTAGAGAGATCATAATGAAAGTGACATAATTAGGGACATAAATGAAGGAATTCACACTAGAAGAATGATGGTAAGTGAATCAAAGCAAGTTAATTTCTCTTTGTTATCCAAAATTTAGCCTATAATGTTTTTAAAAGATAGAAATGATAAGCATTGGGTTAAGTTAATGGATGAAGAATAAAATCAAATAGAAAATAATGATACTTGGGAATTAGTGCCTAGACCAAAAGATCACAATGTGATAGGAACAAAATGGGTTTATAGAAATAAGTTCAATGAAAATGTAGAAGTGACCAAGAATAAAGTAAGATTAGTATGTAAGGGATATGCTCAAATTGAGGGAATAGATTTTGAAGAAACTTTTGCACCATTGGTAAGGTTAGAGGCTATTAGAATGTTTCTTACATATGCAGTGTTTAAAAATTTCAAAGTGTTTCAAATGGATGTCAGATCTGTGTTCCTAGATGGGAATCTAGAAGAAGAGGTTTACATTGAGCATCATGAAGGATTTATTATCTTTAATATTATTAGCCATGTATGCAGATTGAAGAAAGTATTGTATGGATTGAAACAAGCTCCTAGATCTTGGTATGAAAGACTTGACAAGTACCTTTAGGATCAAGGTTTCAAGAGAGGATTTGCTAATAGGAATCTCTACATCAAAATAGAAGGTGAACATCAATTGATTATTATGGTATATGTTGATGAAATAATTTTTCGAGGAAACATTGAAAAGATGACCAAAAAAAATTCTAGAAATATTCAAAAAAAATTGAGATGTCTATGCTTGGAGAATTGTCTTTTTTCTTAGGAATACAAATATTTCAGTCAAATAAAAGAATTTTTATATCTCAAAGAAAATTTGCTAAGGAAATGTTGAAGAAATTTGGTTTTGAGGATTGTGCACCAGTTGGCACACCAATTAGTAAAGTAAATAAGGTGAGAAAGGATGAAGATTCACCTGTTACAGATCAATATTTGTATAGATTTATGATTGATAGTCTTTTATATTTGATAGCATCGAGATTAGACATCATGTATGCAGTAGGTATGGTTACAAGATATTAGTTAGCTTCAAAATATAGTCATGTTTAATTGGTAAAAAGAATATTCAAATATATTGATGGGACATTGTATTATGGATTGTGGTATTCCACAAGTAGAGATTTCACTTTGGTTGCTTATACAAAAAATTTAGATTGGACAGGTTGCTTGGATGACAAAAAGAGTACAAGTGGAGGAGCTTTCTTCCTCAGTGATAGCTTAGTATCATGGCTAATTAAGAAGCAGAATTTAGTATCACTTTCTATAGCTAGATTAGAATATATTATAGTGGTATTGTGTTGTACTCAAGTGCTTTGGATGAAGCAAACATTGGAAGATATGAAGGTAAAATATGATGAACCTATTTCTATTTTTTGTGACAACACAAGTGCTATTAATATCAAAAGTCATAAAAAGAGATAACTTTTATGTATCAAGAGAAAAGATAAAAAGTGGAAGATCCATATCATCAAGACTCCAAATCAATCTTAGAAAATCATTGCCATTTGGAATATGCTCCTAGCCAATAACTTGGGTGTTGTCTATATCATCATCTACTTATGTATGTGTGGGTGAGATAGCCAAATAGAGCTTGGATAACTTATCCAACACATTCAAATGGACTCTAAGTATCACCCCAAGCATCTGGGCATGGAGAAGGAGGAGGAACACCCTAGCCATCCTACCCAATAGGGGAAGGAGGTGTTGGTTGCCATCCTCACTGCTACCCAGTAGGGGAAATGCACTAGTATGGGGTATCATTGTGAGAACAACACCTAGAATGACTATGATAATGACCACCATGAGGTGGTTAAGGAATTATGTCATCCACTCTAAGATCCTTCGGTAGATAAGGTGGAACTTGAGTATAAGGAGAATCTCCCTAATAAGAGAGGAGATTTTGAAGATGCCCAAGCTCCATAGCCACTTTATTGGCTTGAACTTGAATATATAAAAGGATATTGAAGATGATAAAAGATTGGTGCAAATAAAAAATATTAAAATTAGTAGAAGCATGATTAAACATAGAATTATTTCTTTCTTTCCAAATCCAGATGAGAATCTCTTCTTTAAAAGTATACCAGACTTATGAGTATTTGAAGGGCATTATGGGTTTGTCTCCAAGGAAGATATGTTGCCAAAGGAAGAATAAAGGCTATAAAGGCCTAAAAAGACCATGAATCCAAATCTAGACCCTTTTAGCTTTAGAACATTAATAGAAGAGATGAGGAAGCATTTCAAGGTGGCCATAGAAGGGGCAAGTAGGTAGGTGGACTCCAACCTGAATAAGTCTTTTGCCAATAGGTAAGCCTTGGTGTAATATACACTAAGAAAAATGAGCAAGCTTGGGCTCCACAAAATCCCCCCAAATAGTGTTAAAGTGAAAGCTCCACATTTTAATATATGAGTGTAGCCCTCAGTAGGTGTTAAGCTTATCTAGCATGGGAAAGTGGGGAGGGAGCCATGCATAGCCAAGCTGAGGAATGTAATTGTAGAAAGAGGTCTTAACATTCCATTTATAGACCTTCTGCCATGGTCAAGTGGAATGGATTGAGATTTTATAGAGCATGGAAGTTGGGATGGCATTGAGAATCTCTTAGTAGGATTCATGTTCCACATTGGCTAACCAAAATTTAGCTTTGCCCTCCTACAAAGATAGCCAAGAATGAGAATGCCTATAGAAGATATCTTATATGGAAGGAATTCCTCCATGATAAAGGTTGAGTGTGTTGATCCAAGGGAATTATGTCAGGGGTGCTTCATTTTGATAAAAAAATGGTAGACCACCAAAAAAGTGGCAGTTAGTAGAGAACTTGTTACAAAAACTAGATCCATTCCAAAGTAGCCATGGCTTAATCTTTTCTCAAGCCTTCCAGATGATTTTGGCCATAAAGTACCTAGTGATATAGATGGGAGACTAGATGAAGAGTAAATTGGGGAAGTTGAGCCCTTTCATGGACTTTTTTTCCTTAGGCAAGCCTAAGGAGATACAGTGTCTGAATAACACCTTCCAATATTTTGGGCCCTCAATGGCCTACATAATCCATTTGGTGTATAAGGTAGATCCTTGTCAATATATGTTGATAATTCCCATCCCTCCTACTTCATGTGTGAGGCAATAATATTCCTAGGCCACCTTGTGGAATCCTTTACCTTATGGGGAATTGGCCCAAAGGAAATCTCTGAACAATTTCTTCAAATTTTCGTAATATTTTTTGGAAGGCACCCAACATGATGAGTAGTACACATGGGTGGATGTAATAATTTTTTAACAGAGTTGAAACTTTTCCTCCAATGAAAGAGACTTAGTCACCTAGTAAGCTAGCTTCTTAGCAATTCTATCAACAACATATTACCATAGTAAAGGTGTCCAAGCATGGAAATCAAAGGGGATGTCAATTAATTTAAATATTTCATCATGCTGGATCCACTTCCAACCAAATTTATCAGCCCATGTTGGTGGAGGGAGGTATTATTATTTGTAGCAACAAGTTTTCTACCATTGGATGTTGGAGCTAGAGGCCAGGTAAAAGCTGTCAAGACACTATAAGCATTGTCCACATTAGATTCATCTTAAATGAGGGTAAGGAAGGAGTCATCTACAAAGTGTCCATTAAGAAATTGCATATCTTCATGCACATTAGCTACATTAGGGGGAGATAAATTCCATTAACAAGGTCACTAGCTTGGGCATTACTATGAATATATCTAAAACCCTTAGTGGAAAGAACATATGAGGTGGGAGCTATAGGGCACCCTTGGCAAATGGAAAAAAATAAGACAATTTGATTAGAGGTCACTCCATTAATGGAGAGGATAGCCAAGGTGTCATACAAAGGCATTTGAATGGTTTAAGTGAATATGAGCCCAAAACCCAAAGATTGAATCATGGCTAAGATAGAAGTACATATATATTTGTGTATGGGCATGTACATGTGTGTTTGTGTGTGTGTGTGTGTGCGCGCGCGCGCGCGTGTGTGTGTGTGCATGCGTGTGTGTGTGTGTGTGTGTGTGTGTGTGTGTGTGTGTGCGTGCGTGTGTGTGTGTGTGTGTGTTTGTGTGTGTGTGTGTGTGTGT
This sequence comes from Torreya grandis, assembly GCA_037957365.1. Lineage (NCBI taxonomy): Eukaryota > Viridiplantae > Streptophyta > Pinopsida > Cupressales > Taxaceae > Torreya > Torreya grandis. Next base: position 4,268,300 of record JARHVA010000692.1, on the reverse strand, counting down.
GTGTGTGTGTGTGTGTGTGTGTGTGTGTGTGTGTGTGTGTGTGTGTGTGTGTGTGTGTGTGTGTGTGTGTGTGTGTGTGTGTGTGTGTGTGTGTGTGTGTGTGTGTATTAAGTTAGATTTCAAAGTTTTCCTCTAAGTGATTTCTACATATTTGTTCGTATATTAGTTATTTATCTTTTTAGGTCCTTGTATACACCTGTCTTATTTTGTTTTATTCCTTTTTATTCTTTCAAGAGGTTAAAGAAAGATTGACTCCTTGCCTAATATATCAGACTAGCACTAAGTTATCAATCATAGAAGGCATGCTTCCCTAAGAGTCACCAAGAATGTTGGACATTTTTGGCCCACATATCAAACTTGTGCCCAGTGGCTAACAATCCTGATGTAGGGAAAGAGGTGGAGTTCTCGACTAGTGGTTTAAACAGAATATGGATGGATATGAGTAGAATAGTGAGATATTGAATATCATAAAGCTTTGAGACACTTTAGGTTCACCTAAAGTTTAATTTGTTAATTTTTTAAGGATAGGTCTTGAGCTGTGAAATATCCCTAGAATGTCTAGGATGCTTAGGATAAACATGAGTTTCTTCACATTGGTCCTAGATTACTACATGTCAAGTCTTAGATCATCCATGCCAAGTTTAAACTCACATGATGAGGTAAGATAGAGGTTGTGAACCTTCAAAGGGTGGCTCCATAGACTAAGATGACCAAGCCTTCACACTTGGCCATTTTTTATGAGAATCATGTAGGCAAGCCAACTCATGCATTTAATATCTTCACTCATGAAGCCTTCTAGGATAGAGAATCAAATGGGTTTACTCCTTGTGGTATTAAAACTATCCCCTAAAAGCTATGTGGCTTCACAAGTTCTACACCTCAAGTTATAGGTTTGTAAATTTGGTCAACCCTATGCCCAAGAAAAATCCATATGAACTTAAATTTGATAGTATACAGGACCTCAAAAAAATTCTCATGGATGTTGAATGATGTTCATGTGAACATCAAATTTAAAATTCATGAACTAGCTGATAGGGTTAAAAAAATCCTTCGAAGAGACCTGAAGAAGAGCGCATGGCTAACAAGTGTCAAGACCATAGGAGCTTGACCAAGTCAAATATTTATATTACCAACATCCATATCAAGGAGGTGAGTTGAGGTTATTGAGCAAGACAAACCTAACTCAGTAGGTGAAAGTAAATCTTAAACATGAGCCAAGTAAAATAAGTAGAGATTGATACAAATGGGACCAATTTTTGGATAAGGCACTATATCTATAGAAAAATAAATATCCTTGGATTGGTTTTCCTCTATAATTAATTGGTTCAAGACCCAACGCACAGATTAGATATCAAAGGATCATCTCAAGTCATAACTTGACAAGCTACCATTCAAAATAGGCATGACCTGTCCCTGGTGAGTATGAGGATTTCATTCTTTTGATGAAATCTATTAAAAGATCAAAAATCTAAAACTTGGGGGTTTGAAAAGTATTTGGGGCATTTACTTCTAGCCAGATCAAGATTTTCCACCTATGTTAAATTTTGTCTCCTAGCACACATTACCCAATTAGTGGATTGATTTCAGAGCTAATCATGGATATCTCACTTATAATAGCCTATCTTTATTTGACCAAAAGCATGCTAAAATAGCTAAAACATTGATAGATAACTAGTTACCAACTTCTGCCTTCTCTCTCTTTTTTGATATAAATAGAGGCTCTTAGGCCTAAAATAAATAAAATCATAAAATCATCTGACCATTAGATCTCTCTCTATATTCCTCTCAGTTCCCTCTCTTGGTGAGACTAGACTCTACCAAGAAAGAATTTATAACATTTTGAATTAGTAGAAGGCTATGTTTTTATTTCACTATTTTGGTAGTGTTTACTTATCTCACCTCATTACTAGTTCATCTACTCATATATGGTGTGTTTAGTGTTATGCATCTCTTGATTGAAACCTGCATGTGGATACTATGACTAGTTAGTGTCTTACTTTAGACCTCTCCTTTTTTTTCCCTTAGCCTAGAGAATTTGGTGAGCCTCCACATAGATGTATAAAAAATAATTGTATTATGAACCTAGTCTCTACCTATTTCATTATTGTTCTTCCAATTGAGTAGGGAGGATCGACCTGTAAATTTGGTGCATCACCTATTAGCTTTTTTAGGATCCCTCATCCCATTATAACAATTTTTCCATGAAATTCTAGGCCTAGTTTTAGATTAGGTGAGCATCAAAGAGGAACCAGCCTACTCAAGACATTCATCCCCATCATGGGATACCCACAACCTGAGGTTGTTCCCATTTTATAGCTCGACTAGAGGAAGCCCAAATAACTTCTCCCAAGGGTACAAGTTGAAGCTATAATAGTTTTTGGCATGCCTAGTTAGATAAAATACTATAATAATAGAAGAATTTTTGGTGTTATTATTCTACATATCAAAATTTGGAGGCACATTTTGCAAACATCAATGGTGACTCTGAGATTTAGCTAGTTACAACAGTCTAGGTAAGCTTTCAAGAAAATTTTATCTACATTTAATCTCATTTTATGAGTCTCTATGGTTAGATTTAGGGTAGATTTCCACCCTCATCTAGTTGGTGAGCCTTATCATGAACCAAATAGATACTACCAACCATTTAATCACTCCTATCAGCCTTATAATGAGCATACTTATCCTTCATATCGACCCACTTGCCCCTCTAGCCAACCTTCTATTACTACATCCTTGTTGGCCCTTAAACAAAACATGATAAAGTCAAAAGAGGTGATGAGAAAATGGGAGACAGAGTTTGAGGTGGTTCCATCTCATCTCATAAAAAGGATAAGGGAGTCGGTTAAAATGTTAGCAAAGGAGTGGATGTCTATCAAAAAGGAGGTTCAGTATGGTGTTATCAATGACGATCTATATGAGATGAAGACCCTGATCTAATGGTGGATAGATAGATTAGTAAAATGGGAGGGTAAGGAGAAATAGTTTGAGCATCCTCCATCCCACACCCCACCCCAACCTTCCATTTCCCTCTCCCTTCAAGAAGAACCTATGTTGAATAAGGAAAATGAAGAGGAGGGAGAGGATCAAGAGGAGTCATGGTAGTAGATATACCATGACGTTATGGAATAAATGGACTTGGTTGGTGGTCACATAATATCTATATTAAACAAGGGATAAGGAACTTGATCAACTAGTTTGAGACATCAAAATAATACTCACATCTCGAGGATCATGGTCAAGGGATTGATATATTTTCCCCTAAAGGAGCTCCAATCAAGTTGTAGCTCCATGAAAATAAATTTTTAGAGGTAGTTGTTTTCTCAAGAGATGGCATGTTTGAGTTTTTCAAGCATGGTTATCAACTTCTCCCTTCAACCCTAGACATCTCTCTACCCTTGGAAGATAGAGGTGAACTCAAATGGCCTTAAGAGGTCACAGCATCAGAGGTCAGTCCTATAGATGTGTTGAAGGATATATATCAAGTTGGCCCTTATGATCATAATTAGTAGTGTGTGTATAAAGAAGGATTGGAACTATTATTATGAGGCACATAGAGAAGGGAGTGTTATGATTGGGTTTTATACCCATACTTCCAACCTATACACCTTAAGGTAGTGGTAGAAGAACCAGTCACCTCCCCAAGAAGACACGAGCATTTGACTACTCTCAAATATAGAAAGGAGTTGTCAAGGAAAAGAAAATATATCTCAAAGATCCAATATGTATAAAATAATTTCCCATTTGACCCATGGGGGGTATTTTTAAATTATTGTATATATTAGGTTAGATTTTAAAAAAATTCTCTAGGTGCTTTCTATACATTTATTCATAGACTAGCTATTTATCTTTTTAGGTGCCTACATGCACCTATCATGTTTTATTTTATTTATTTTTATTCTTCTAAGAGGTTACAATAGGATCGACTCTATGCCTAATGAATCAAACTAGCACTAGGTTCTCAAACATAGTATGCATGCTTCCTTTCGAGTGATCAAGAATGTTGGCAATTTTTGGCCCACATATCAAACTTGTGCCTAGTGGCTAACAATCCTGATGCAAGGAAAGAGGTAGATTTATTGACTAATGGTTTGAACAAAATTTGGATGGATATGATAAAAATAGTGATATATTGAATCTCACAAAGCTTTGAAACACTTTAGGTTCACCTAAAGTGTAATTTGTTATTTTTTTAAGGATAGGTCTTGGGTTTCAAAAACTCCATGGAATCTCTAAGATGCTCAGGATAAACATGAGTTTATTCACATTGGTCCCAAATTACTAGACTCCAAATCTTATATCATTCATTCCAAGTTGCATCTCACATTATGAGGCAAGATAGAGGTTTTGCACCTTCAGACAGTGGCTCTATAGACTAAGATGACCAAGCCTTCACATTTGGCCATTTTTTATGAGGATCAAGTAGGTCAGCCAACTTGTGCATTTAATATATTTATTTAGGAAGCCTTATAGGATATCAGATCAAATGGGTTTGCTCCTTATAGTATTAAAACCATCCCTTGAAAGTTTGGTACCTTCACAAGTTATGTGCTTCAAGTTACAAGTTTGAAAATTTGGTCAAAATGTGAAAGATGACCATGTAAGTGTCAACTTTATGCCTAGTGAAAATCCATATGAGCTAAAATTTGATGATCTATGGGACATCAAATAAAATTATCATGAATTTCAAATGATGTTTTTTCAAACATCAAATTTAAGCTTCATGAACTAGCCTATGGGGTTCAAAAAATCTTTGGTGGAGACCTAAGGAAGAGCGTCTGGCCAACAAGTGTCAAAAACATAGGAGCTTAAGAAATTCAAATAATCAAATTGCCAATAGACATAACAAGGAGGTGAGTTGAGGTGATCAAGTAAGATAAACTCAACTCGGTAGGTGAAAGGAAATCTTGAACATGAGCCTGACTCAAGAAAGAAAAAGAATTAGAGCTCGATATAGATGGGACCGATAATTGGACAAGGTGTTATATCTATAGGAAAACCAATATCCTTATATTGGTTTTTCTATATAATTAATTTGGTTCAAGACCCAAGGCATAGAGTAGATTTGAAAGTATCATTTCAATCCATGCGTCAACAAGCCACTATTTAGAATAGGCATCACGTGTCCCCTGTGGACATGAGGATTTTATCCTTTTGATGAAATATGGTGGAAGATCAACAGTTTAGAAATGGGGATTTAAAAATAAGTTGGGTCATTTAATTTTAGCTAAATCAAGACTTACCACCTATGGTTAGATTTTATATACTAGCACACCTTGCTCAATCAATGGAATGATTTTGGGGTTAATCATGGATATCTCACTCATAATAGCCTATCCTAATTGGACCAAAAGCATGATAAAATAGATAAAAATCTGACAGATAATTGGTTACCAAATTCTACCTTGTCTCTCTTTTTTACTATAAATAGAGGCTTATAGCCCAAAATAGATAAAATTAGAAAATCATCTAATCATCAGATCTCTCTCTGTCTTCTTCTCAGTCCCCTCTCTTGGTGAGACCAAAATCTACCAAGAATTAATTTGTAACCTCTTGAATTAATAGAAAGTTGTGTTTTAATTTCACTATTTTGGTATAGTGTGTACTTATCTCACCTAGTTACTAGTTTTTCCACTCATATATGTTGTGTTTAGTGTTCTGCATCTCTTAATCAAATCATGCATGTGGATACTACAAGTAGTCAGTGTCTTAATTTAGACCTCTACTTTTGTTTCCCTCATCCTAGATCATTTGGTGAGCCTCCACATAGATGTATAGTATATAGTTAGATTTTGAACCCAGTCTCTACCCATTTCATTAGTTTTCTAGTCGAGTAGGAAGGATTGACCTATAAATTTGGTGTATCACCTGTTAGTTTACTTAGGATCCCTCATCCACTTCTAACCATTTCCCCATGAAGTGTTAGGCTTATTTTTATTTTAGATGAGAATCAAAGATGAACCGACCTACTTTGGAGGTTCAACCCCATTGTAGGATACCCATAGCCTAGGGTTGTTCCCATTTTATAGCTCAATTTGGGGAATTCCAAAGAACTTCTCCCAAGGGTGTGATTTGAAGCTATAATAGTTTCATTCAAGAAGCCTTCTCAATTTTTCATTGAGTTAGTTTTAGATTCATCTTATAATCACACGTATTTTTATTTTACATGTGATACATAATAAATATGGTGTATCAAAAATAGCAATCTAGCTACATTTAGTATTTGTGAAAAAAAAATCATCCTTAAGTTGTCTTTTTATGTTATATTTTTGAAATAATAGGTGAATTTGAGAGCCATATGATTCTATTATGAGAATATTAGTCAATTGAGCACATTTATCCTTCATTGTTAGTGAATTCAATTCCCTAGTTATAGGACACTTCAACATATTATTTTGTTCTCTCCCTACATATATATAAATCAAAAGACTCCATATCTTTGTTATCATTTCCATCTCTCTCCATGATCCACATTTAGACACGTTAAAATAAAATAACATCAATCAACATAGTCACTTTAATTATCCTTGTGGGATCATGGATCTATTAATATTCATGGCTATAATCAAAGACTTGACACTAATGATCTCTAAATATTCCTCTTATTAATGGGTACTAAATTTGCATCATGATGATTGTTTTATGAAGTGAAGTTTTATCAAATAAAATTATGTAAATTTAGAGTCTTACCTCACTTAAAACCTATGATCAATGACCATGTCTCACCTTTTGTACATAAATTATTGATCAATAATAAATTTAAATTATTTTTTATTTTATATTGTTGAAACAACAGGTAAATTTGAGAACCATATTATTATGTTATCAAAATATTAGTATATGGAATGCAAGGACACTTCAAATTGTTGTTTTTCTCTCTCTTTACACACATCTGAATTAAAATACTCCATATCTTTGTCATTATTGTTATCATCTGTCATGTTCCTTTTTCAATTAATTTATTCTTATGGATAAATTTCTCATTTCAATATTATCTTTGGTTTTACAGAAGAAAGGAGAATAATTTTAATTAATATTAATTATTTGGACCTGAAATATTCATTACTTTATATTTTTGATAAAAGGGACAAGTATTTAATAACATATTATTATTTTTTAGTATTTTCCCAAGGAGAGACATGAGTGAATTCTTATGAGGAGTTTTGTGACCTCCAAGATTAGTTGGCAGTCAATTATTAGCAGATTCTTTGGCAAGATTGAAAAGTAATAGGAAATAAGGATAAATAATAATAATTTATTGCTAAATTAGGGCATGGTATTTTTAAGGATAATTATTAGGATGAGGATTTAAAGAAACTAATAAATTATTTTTTCATTATTATCCTCCGTAAAATCTAGAAAATTTGGAAAAAATCTAGAATTGGGTAAAAGTAGGAAAAGCAAAATTAAAACAAATTATATAAAGTGGAGAAAGATGACAAATAATGACTTTTCCTAATTATATTTTTATATTTATAAAGAAAAGATCTAGATTTTTGTGCCTCCTTTGGGCCTTCTTGTTTATTATTATTCTATAATTTCATTCTAAAGGATCTTTTGCCAAAGTAATTAACTTCTTTTATTGTACAATGTTCATCAGAGAATATTAGAATGGAAACTCTTGAATGTTGGAGGTATTTGGATATAATCCCATTAATATCAAGGATTTTATGATAAAACTCCTATGATATATAGGTACAATTTCACATATTAATTGTAACAGAGCTTCAAGGAGTGAAACTTTAGCCATGTTTTGATGTTTTATGCAAGTAGTTAGTATGAATAGAGATTTTAGAAGATTTTTCAAATTTATTGGTTTTTTTACAATAGATATCAAGTATTTTATTAGGTTATTTTCAGTTTATTTTAATATTATCCATTTTTTTGTGATCAATGTATAAGTGTTGTGTATTTATGTTATGTTTTGAGTAGTGTTTGTAGTGTTACTATGTATTTTTGGTAAGGGTTTTTGCCCAAACTTTATATTTTGATCAAAAAATATTATGGATTAATTATTAAAATTATTTTTAATTATTTTTTTCTCATTTTGATACAATATAAGTTTCCATATGTGTTTTTTTGGATTTACTATGTCATTCCATGAAAATTATCAAAATTTGGGTTTCACTAGCTAGTGTAGAGAAGGTCATGAATTTTACATAAATTGTTCCCAATATAAAATTAATTTCAAGGCAAATATTTTTATATTAAATCTATTAATTTTATATTAATTCATCATTTCCATCTTTCTTCGTGATCCACATTTAGATGCTTATAAATATATTGACAACACTCCACACATTCACTTTAATTATCCTTGTGGGCTCATGGGATCTATTAATATTTGTGGCTATAGTCAAAGTCTTAAAACTAATAAAATATAAATATTCCTCTTCTCAGTGGTTAGTAAATCCATATCATGACACTTATTTTTTAAAGTGAGGTTTTGTCAAAAAATTATGTAAATTGAGAATCATACCTCACTTAAAACTTATGATTGATTACCATGTTTAAATTTTTGTACATAAAGAATTAAGGAATATTAATATTATAATCTTGGTGAAGGTGAAAATTTAAAATTAGGTGGTGTGTTACTTAATATGACATGTAAATGAGTTATGTCAAGGGGTGACATTCTATTTCATAGTGAGCTTGAACAATGAGGAAGAGGTTGGCAAGAGCAAAGCTATACAAAACATGAAAGTAATTAAAATTTTAAAGGTGAGTTGGGATATGATGGTGAAGAGAATTAATAGTTTCACATAAAATAATATTAATATAGTCAACACCAAAAACAAATTTATACCAAACTCAAATTTCTAGAAGAAAGGGAAACACATTAAAGAACATGCAAGTGTTGAAATATTTCAACGTGCACTAGGTAGTGAGGGTGGGTGGCAATGATAGGGTGTTTCAGTTGATATCATATGTTAGTGGAACCATATTGTATACTAAACATATATTTAAGGTAGTGGTTGGATTTACATGTTGATAGGCCAAGTGACAAGTGGGTGCCACAATAATTCCTTGTAATAGCCTTAATAGTTGTTCATTTTAAATCATTAAAATTGGACATTTTAAAGCATGTAGGGACACACATAAACACTCTTAAATATGTTCTTATACAAAATTTTAAAAAAATAAAGATGTGATGTGAAGATATTCTTATTATTGTAAACACCGTAATTTGGTCAAGTAATCGTAAGTACTGTATTTTATCACTCTTTCACATTAAGGTCTTACTGATAATTATATCACTTATTCACATGGTCATTTTGAGTCTTTTGATCTTTATTATATATTATTTTCCTTGTTTTCAACACTCTTAGCAGTCGTATGTCACCTTTTCACAGTCACAGGGACCCCTAGATTGTCTTACTTGATTCTAGCTCTATTCTGAGCTTTAGGACATTAGCACTACTTTAAAGATAGTAGCACCTCATGATAGTAGTGTCCACTTATGGATCTAGTGTCTGATGGGACCTTTCACCCATGTTTGAGTCCTAACCCCTCTATGAGCCTTATATTATATTTTTATCCATCTTTTATGAATTTTAGGCCAGTGAACAAGGTATTATATTTGAAACAAAGTTCCCTCTATATAAATATCCTCATAAGACATTTTACAACTAACACTTACTATTTTATCACATAATTACATAAAATCAATCAATAGTATAGCAAAATACTTTCCATACTACTCAATCTTCACACCTAAACATTGCATGCTTGATCAAAGAAGGGCCTAAGCAAAAATAATTCTATCATACCATGAACGTTGATGGTGCACATTCCTTAAGAAATAACTACATGTGATTTGAGACCCCTATCATAGGGGTTAATGTAAGTAGTGTCCAAAACAATAAAGGTTTAGTTTTACATGATTGTAACATCCCATAACCTAGTTTTTCTTTTCCTTTTTAGATTTGATCCATTTATTTTTTCATGTGTGCAAGTATTTATTAGGGTTTTGGAGGAAGATTCTACCAAAATAATGACAAAGATGAGCCTGCAAATGGCACATAAGCACCTACAAGACGTTCAAAACTTCTTGTAACTTCCCTAAAAAAATTATACAATCCCTATAGTAAGGACATTAGTACCATAATTAGACACTAGTTCCACATGGTTTTATTATCTTAAGAGGGACACTAATGTCCTTAGCCATATCTCAATAAAAAAATAGAAGATGAAATATTCTTTTATGTCTTCTCAGTCATTTCTAGTACCCTAATCCATGTAAAACTCTATTTATCTATAGATAAGTTCCTTTTCTCCTCTCACTTATTTTTTAAAAAAGTTTAATTAAATTAATAAAATATAATTTTATCCCATATTAGCAACATGCTTGACTCTTTAACTACATAGGATATACACTAGTAAAACCCTAAAAAGTTAAAACCTTTGGTGAGCTCGACTTATTTTTAATAATGCTTCAAACCCTAATTTTCATTAGGGTTTACCTTATCCAAATTTTGTGCTTTTAATTAGGGTTACAAAATTATGAGTTTTTAATTTTTTGACATAACCTAGCTAATTTAATCAATTCCACATTAGGGTTTCATTTATTTAATGTAATTTAAATTTTAGCAACACAACCCTAAATCATAACCCTATATTGACATACTAGGTCCCTATACATACAAATATTAGCAATTACGGTTTCAATCACAATCTTATTTTCTACTACAAACTTTGTTCCATATTTCTCACGTTGCACACATACTTATATTAGATTATATTCTACCTCTTGTGTTTTTGTCATTCATAATTTACATTATCTTCTTTAGAAAGTTTAAAATGGCATCTAAAAATTCATCTATCCCTCATCCATTTAATCCACTATTGAATTTCTTTCATGATTATAACACTGAATGGACTAATTTTTAAGATTGTACACTAGATCATAATAATGACTTCATTTATAATGATGATAATGACTATTGTTATAATGATGGATATGAGGATTAATATGAGATTGATAATGAAAATGAACATGAGGATATATTAGATACATCATGTTCTCTTTCCTCTCACTCCTCTCTTACTCTTAAAAATCAAACTAACAATATTATACCAAAAGAACCTCTTGTTGGTAGTGTTTTATTCCAATGTGATCATAGTTTTTCAACTACTTTTGCTACTTTATTATTCAAACAAAATAAATATAAATGTACTACGTTAAAACCACTTTTATATAATTTAATTAAAGTAGATATAAATAATGCATCTTATTTACCCTTCTCAGTTATATTTGAAAAAACAAGTACTAATAATATTACACTTTTTAATAATGCACAAACTAAGGTAGATGAAATTATTTTATCACTTCCTTCACATTCTAAACTCAATGCAATGATTCCTTACAATAAGTTGATAATGTAAATATACCTAACTCTTCTCTTATATGTCATAATATGCAAAAATAAAACATGATTGTTACCTCTCCTACCCTTGATTCCCAAATTGAAAGTGATAATCATGCTTGCATTCCAAAAATAGCTAGCGAATAAATGCCTTGCATTACACCTACATTTGATGATAAATTTCATGGTAGTAGAAATTTAAAATATTCCCCTTCTCTCTCTCTCTCAATGAGAATATGGATGATACTTCTTCTAATTTTACTTATATAAATGAGTTAAATTCTAAGTTTGATGAACCATGGGATAATAATTATTATTGTGATTATGATGAAGATGAAATAGAATCTACACTTTATAATTCTTTTCCTACCTCACCTATATCTCTTGTTCAACCAAACACTAGGTCACATGTACACACACACACACACACACACACACACACACACACACACTTACTTACTTACTTACTTACTTACTTACTTATTCTTATGTTCATGATTTACATTTATTTGAGAATAAAGTACCTTTTATCCAAGTAGCATGTGATACTTCTTTACAAATTAACCATATAAAAGATACCAATGAATATCTGTTAACCCCCCTTACTATAGTAGAACATGTTCTCAAACTAAACTAAACTAAACAAGGGTGATATATCATTTCCCTCTAACTAGGTCCCAACTATCACACCTCCAAAGGTTATTGAGATCACTCCAACCCTCTCTAAAAATGATTTCCAATACAATGCACCAATGGTTAAGATAAATATCAAAACTTAAGCATTAAATGAACCCCTTGATGATAATAATATATCTTAACAAGTGTTAATTTATATAATGCATGTTTTGGATTATTTTAAATAATAAGTACATCATCTCAATTTGGAGAACAAAGCATACCAATCTTGGGCTGATACTAATTTTATACATGGCAACCCTATTCCATACAACATCTCAATTACAAAGTTGCCACACAACTTTCAAATACTAGTGTTACTTATATTTGATGGACATGTAGATCCATACTTACACCTTTAAGCTTATGAGAAATCCATGGCCCATATTAAAAATAAGTTGAATCTACTACAATTATTTCCAAAGTCCGTAAATGGGAGCCACTAGATTGTTTCTAGTGTACAATCCCTAGTGGATCTCTACACACATATGAGGAGTTAGAGATAATATTTCTCAGGAGTTACATATTGAATAAGGAACATATAGTCACACATGAGAGGTTAGCTTAATTACATCAGGGTGAGATAGAGCCAACATCTAAATACATTCAGGGTGAGATAGAGCCAACATCTAAATAAATTTATTCATATAAGCCTCTCCAAAGTCAAAAGGGAGCATCCAATTCAAATAATTTTAACACCACCCACTCTCCCTTGAGTCTAGAACAACTTAATAAGAAATTTCTACCCTCTAAACCCATGAGCTTTGATCCTTCCAAACCTCCTCCAAAATTATACAATATTGATAATTTTTATTGGTGGCATGTTAATATAGGTCACTCTCATGAGTCTAGTCATGATCTTCGCTAATTCCTTCTTGATTCCTTGCTTGGTTCAAATTTCAATTTTGATACTATCATAAAACAATGTTATCAAGACTATCTTAAAGCTTCTTAAATCCAATCCAACAAACCACAATCACATATACATCACCTACCAAATGATAAACAAAAATTATCCATACCTCCACCTCATCTACTAATGTTTTCCAGAACCATTAGTTGATCCTTATTCTTATACCAATAATGAAACGATAGCTAACATGAATAACCTTACACAGGTGGTTACATTCATCCAAACTCATCCTCTTAGCTTACATGAACCAAAGAAGCACCTAGTTCAAATGCCTACTTCATGATGCATCATACATGGTCCTCCTTTTCCTTATATACTTATTAACCCAATTATATTACACTTAACAAAA
>JARHVA010000692.1:4227500-4250000 GCA_037957365.1 Torreya grandis | reverse complement strand
ATTTCTATAACAAAAATTAGAAGCCTTCAAAAGTTTTCAAAAGATTCAAACAATGATTGAAAATGAAACACAAAATCATGTTGAGACAATGATGACTAACAATGGTGGTGAATTTACATCAAAGATATTTGAAGCCTATTTCAAAAAATATAGGATCTAGCATTATCTCATAATTCCTTACATTCCTCAATAAAATGGAGTATTTGATAGGATGTAGATAATCATGATGAACATGGTTCAAGTAATGCTATATTTAAATAAAGTAAATATGTATTTATCGGTAAAAGTATCTCAAAAAATAGTGTATCTTAAAATAGGTCACCATAAACAACCCTTCAAATTAAAACTCCATATGAAGTCTAGTATGGTCATCTCCCTTTACTGTGACATCTTCAATTTTTTAAATTCACTTGTTATGCATTGATTCTCATGGAGAAAAATGAATAAATTGGACTACAAGAATTTAAAATGAATCCTTTTTGTTTATTTATAATTATAAAAGGCATACGAGCTATATGATGAGAAAAATACAAAAATCTTATCACAACAGATGTTATCTTTTATGAAAATATAAAGAAAACACTAAACATAATTTACAAATCAAATTGACTTAAAAATATGCTAAATTTTATGTTTTGGAAGAGATTGATATGGAGGTTCCAAACAATGAAGGGGGGCCTACAATTATAAATAATTGAATCTTTATTGACTCCTATAATTAAAAATGAAACTCCTTTTTTGGAATAGATTTAAACTTAAGGAGAGGACGTTTCTATGTCAAAAAATGAAGGAGATTCATATCAATAAAATTAGGCACCATTGATTTCAAATGAAACTTAAGAAAAAAATGCCAAAATGGGTTAAACAAACAATAAAAATTTGTCAGAATTGATGAAGTTTGAAAAAGAGTAGCTTGAAGTATAATCACTCAATAATCAAGGAGGATCCTAGAAGAAATTTGATATGAGATAAAAAAAGATACTACCTTGGATGACCCTTTAAAATAATAATTCAATGTTATTTTTTCTTCAAAACCTATTTCTTTCAAACAAACTAAAAATCTTGATGTATGGATAAAATCAATGAAACTCGAATATGAGTTTTTGTTCAAGAATGGAAATTGGGAGTTAGTTAATCATCCGATCATCTATAAACTGATTGGTCACAAGGGGTATTCTAAAACAAATATAAATTAGATGGATCATTTTACAAATACAAAAATTGGCTTGTCACAAAGGCATTTATTAAAAAATAAATTATAGACTACTATGAGACTTTTGCACCAACTGTGAAATGGACTATTATTAGGGCTTTATTGACTCTAGTAGTATAGAAAGGGTGGAAAGTTCATTAGTGGGACATGAAAACTATTTTTCTAAATTTTTATCTCAAAGAAATAGTCTACATGAATCAATTAGAAGGTTTTACAGTTGATGGCCATGAACACCAAGTTTACGAGTTGATAAGATCATTATATGAATTGAAGCAAGACCCAAGAGGATGGTATAAAAATCTCAATGAGTACCTTTTGATAATCAATTTTAATATTTTTGAACTTTAAAATGTAATATTTTTTGTCAAAATAAATATTTCTAGTTTTATATGTATATGATCTACTCATCATAAGAAATAATGAAACGTACACTACGAAATCAAAGTAAAATTGATAAAATATTTTGAAATAACAAATTTAGGTTACCTTCATTGCTAATTGGGTATTAAAGTAATTAAAATACATTTTCATTAGAAAATAAAATTACAATGATAAAGTTATAATCAAATTCAGATTGATAGATTATAAACCAATTAATATGCCTATAGAATGAAAATTTGAAGTTGACATAAGAAGATCCTACAAATTTTGATGATATAACTTAGTATAAACAACTAATTTGAAGTCTAATCTATATAACCACAACTAGTATAGACATTTATTTTATTGTTGGTGTTCTTTATAGATTAATGAATTAACCTAAATAAATTCACCAAGTAACAATAAAGAGATTTCTTTAACATTTCAAGGGAACATAAAATTTTGGACTAAAATAATCCATTGTAGCAGACTTCAATCGAGTTAAATATTAAAATTTTGACTATGCATGTGATTTTAAAGATAGAGAGTCTAATTTAGGTTTCTTAATGAATTTAGAAATAATAGACATCTCTTGGAAGCCAAAGAAACATGCAGTGTTAGTCATTTCTTCAATAGAAGCAAAATATATGGCAGCTTTAGAGTCAGTCAAGAAAATAATATGGCTCAAAAGGATTCTTGTAGATTTAGAGGTAACACAAGTTTCTTAAACATCACTCATGATTGATAATATATTGAGATTAAAATGACAAAGAATCCATAATTTCATTATCAAATGAATAACATCAACACAAATTTTCATTTGATTTAAGACTATGTGAAAGATGGTAGCGTCAAATTACTACATTGTCCAATTGTAAAGCAACCAACATATATCCTTATAAATGTGCTTAGAAGACATAAATATGAAAATTTCATAAACATGCTTAGTCTCAATATAACACCTATAGTAAGAGGTATGTAAAATTATCCATAGACTGAATAAAAAATTATCAGGATTTATATACAGAATACATAAGTCCATTTCCAACCTTTATAGGAATGATTTGTCTATAGTTAAAGCCAAAAAAGACTCATAAGTTTACACAGACAAATGGGTAATAAAGAATAGGCTATTGCCTTAAAAATTCATAGTTCTTAAAAAACTTAGAAAAAAATATTTATTGTCATGCATTGTGCCACCTAACATGAAGAGTAAATAAAAAAGATCCTGGGAAGAATGACCTGTAAACAATGCATTCTTCAATCGGATAAATTTTATTACTTATTTTTCAATTTTAAAAAAATGTATGTGTTGTGTTTAGAAACCTCAACCTCTTAAAACTCCCAATAATTCAATTTTTTTTTAAGATTATCAAATTTTGTTAAATTTTTTTAATATACATAATGTGGTTTGAATCTTTATGGTTGTGCAGGGTGCCTTGGAGACCGCCTAAAAATTATAAGTTAATTGTAAAATGTGGTCTTTTCACACCTTTGAGACTCTAAATGTCATTTGTGTAGGTCAGTGAAGCATCATTACACTTTGGAGTAGTCGTATGCCTTTTCACATCTTTGAGGTCCTCCAAGTGTCATTTGTGTAGGTTGGTAAAAAAAATATGTACCAAGATTTTCATAAATTGAAATACTAATTGTTACGGGGCCGAACTTTCCAAAGGCCTATGAGGAATTGAGTCATTCTCATATTGACCATATCTCTTTGTATATTGGGTCTCTCAAGGAGACAGGGTTAAGTGCCTTACCTCAATTAATATTAGTTTGGCCATATATTTAGTCCCTGACTTTATTCATATTAAGGTTAAGTTCCCACTTAGGGCTAGTTCTCTCATACAAATCAGGGTAACTCAAATTATTATCAAAACTCAACATCTAACTCATCTAGGCTCCTTTTCATGAACCACAAATCTTCTTTGAACAACCATTTGCTTCAATCGGGAGCCCCTAAGAAGGCCTTAAGCCACTTCCCTACTCAAAAGACTCAGACTGCACCTTACTTCATAAATTGAAATAATAATTATCATGAGGCTAGAGTTTTACCAAGCCCATATGGAATTGAATCATTCTCTTATCAACCCTATCTCTATGTGGATTGGGTTACTTAAGGAAACCTAGACTACACCTTACTTCAAATTTATACTAATTCAGTCATATATCTAGTGCCTCACGATTGATCTTAACCAACACTTATAAATTGGTGAAATCCACACTCCCAACCAATGATATAAATCTCTACCAAAAAGGTTAAATATTAAAAGAAATTGATTTATCGTCTAATAAAAATCAACCAATTTTTAAGTGTTGGTTAAACTTGCCCATCCTTAACTTTCAACCAAGACCAATTTTCCCACACAAATCAAACCAAATCCAACTATTATCGAAACTCGACATCTAACTCCATCAGTGTTTACTACATAAACCTCAAATCTACTTTGAAAAACCAATTGCCTTAGTTGGGAACCCCTCTTTACTCCCATAGGAGGGCCTTAAGCCACTTCCCTACTCAAAATATTTCCATCTGATGAAAGTATAATGCATTTCTAATGGGTAAAATGACTAGATTAATAAATGTATATCTAAAATGTTAAATATATATGCAAAAAGCATTCAACTAAAATTATAATGTTTAGCCAAAGTTCATCAAGTAGACTACAAATTTTATTTTATCCTTATAAGGTAACATACATAGATAGAATGAAATATACATAGAGAAAGAAATAGGTAGATACAAATCTGGAGCACACCAACACACACAAACGACACTGTAAAAATGTTACATTGACCACCCCAAACAGAAATGGGAAATAAAGATCGTAATTCAAATTAATATTAGGGGAATTTTTTTTCACAATTAATATATAAAATAATTAAATTTTTGTTTTTGAATATAATTATGTGAAGATTTTTAAATCCATATTTTGAGTTACAATTTATAAATTATCATTAAATATATATTTTTATAATGGTTCATGATGTGTGACCCCAAACATCAATTTAAAACTATTCAAACAATTATATCTAGAAATTATCTCACTATAATCAAATTATGTACAGTGCCATATTACTGCACCATACATGCTTTTTTATCTGCATCATTAACGAGGGAATAATGATGTCTCATACAAATTCGAAGGGATTTATGAACTATCCATGGTCATATGTCATCTAGAGAGAAGATCGAGCCTCCAACTAGGTCTAGTCATTGGCTGGTACAAATGCCAAATCTCCTTTGATGGCCATGTGAATGAAATTTCTTGAGTGCAATCCCATAGATAAGACTAATATACTATAGTTCCCACAGCAAAGCCACCACAGCTACTCAAAAGATATAGATCCCAGACTTAGTTTTATTTTGTGAAGAAAAATTCTTTGAACCGATCAAATATTACTTTTCAAAAATATAATGTATGATTTTTACATAACATGAAAGGATATGAGAGATGCCAATGTTATAAAAAGTTCGGTGAAGGTTGGATTTGTATATGTCATGCTTGCATATGTGATATCTTCTAGTGTTGGATTGGCAGATCAGAGGAGGTAGTCTTACAGCATTACAACCAATCTCAAACTTGTTTGAGAGCACAGAGAAAAAAATAAAAAAGTAACATAAAACTAACAAGCGCAGATTTAGATTGCTACAGCAATCAAAAAGAGATTTTTAATCTTATTAATTCTCTATGCATTAAAAAACTATGATCAGGTCTCTTACATTAATAGAATTAAGAACAAGTAGAAACTGGAAATGGACTGATGTTTAACTCAAGTTATCCATGCAAACTAACAGATGATCATGCAAAATGTGTGCATGAGGGAGGCTAAATAGGGAGGGGAGAAATTAACCCTAGTTTCTAACACTCCCCCTTAATTTCTACCACTAACTACTTCAACATTTAAAATGCCTAAATTTTGTCTTAGATAATCAAAACTCTCTTTTTCTAATGTCTTTGTGAATATATCTTCCAATTGATCTTCAGATCTGCAGAATTCCAAATGGATTTCTCTATTGTTCACTAACTCTCTGATAAAATGAAATTTTGTATCAATGTGCTTGCTCCTCTTGTGAAAAACATGATTTTTTGACAATGCAATTGCTGATTTGTTGTCACAAAAGATTGGTGTTGACTCCTTCTATGCTTGTAATAAATTTGTCAATATTCTCCTCATCCAAATTGTTTGACACTCTGTTAATGTGGCTGCTACATAGTCTGCTTCAGCTAATCAAAGTGTCACTATAGGTTGCTTTTTGGATGCACATGTGACCACACCTATTCCAAAAGGAAAGACATGTCCAGAAGTACTCTACCTATCATCAATGCTACTTGCAAAATCACTATCAATATAACCAATCAAACCAAAATCATTAGTTGTGGAATATAAAATTCCATATTTTGTTGTTCCTACCACATATCTCAATATCCTCTTTCCAACTTGCCAATGTGAGTCTTTTGGTGACTCCATGAATCTAGAGATTAAGCTGACCCCATACATGATATCTGGTCCTATAGCTATAAGATACATCAAAATACCAATTAGTCTTTTGAATGTTGCAGAATCAACATTAGACCCTTTGTCTTCTTTGCTAATTTTGGTCCGTGTAGCAACTGGTGTAGGTGCTGATTTATAATTCAACATCTTAAACCTCCTTAACACATCCCTTGCATATTTAGTTTGACAAATAAAAATTCCCTTCTATGATTATACAACTTCAATGCCCAAAAAATACTTCATTAATCCCAAATCTATCATCTCAAATTCTTTCTTCATTGCAAATTTAAATGTGTCTATAAACAAATTTCTAGTGAAAATCAAATCAACATACAAACACACAATGAAAATCTGACCGTCTTTGTTGATTTTTGTGTACAATGTAGGCTCACTATTGATTCTGTTGAATCCATTGTTTGTCATGTATGAATCAATCCTACTATACCATGCTCTTGGTGCTTGCTTGAGACCATAGAGGCCCTTATTCAATCTATAGACTTTTTCTTCATGTCCATGTACTTCATAACCTGGTGGTTGTTTCACATACACTTCTTCATCTAGAAAACCATTTAAGAAAGCTGATTTGACATCCATTTGATATACTTTCCAATTATTTTATGCAACTATTGCTAAAACCATTCTAATAGTATCAAGTTTAGCAACTGGATTAAATGTTTCATTATAATCAATTCCATGTTCTTATGCAAAACCTTTTGCTACTAACCTTGCTTTATGTTTTTCAACCTTTCCTTCTGCATCAAATTTGGTCTTATAAACCCATTTGACTCTTATGCAATCCTTACCTTTATGTAGATTAATTAGATCCCATGTTTGGTTTCTCTCAATGGCATTCATCTCTTCATCCATTGCTTTTATCCAATGCTCCTCATTAACTGCTTCTTCATAATACATAGGATCATGAGATAAAAAAGCAAAATTTGAACACAAATCTAACTTCTCTTCTTCTTGATTATAAATCTCATTCAAGTTTCTCATTTTCTTACCTTTAAATTTTGATCTTAAAGTGGCAAGAGTTAGATCTGATTCATCACTTACTTGTGAATTGGGAGTAGGATGATATGCATGACTAGATGATTCACCTTGTGCTAAGCTCCTAGGTGATCTTATTGGAGTGATTTTTCTTGCTTGTGGAGAGGATTATCACCTTGCAAATTTTGTTCTTCAAATTATTCTTCATTTAAGGGAATTGGTTCTCCAATTGTGATGGTTTTATCAATGCTTCCATCCCATGCTTCTTCTTCCTTAAATTCCACATCTCTGCTAATAATCACTTTCTTTGAAATGGGGTTAAACAACTTATAAGCCTTTGATTCTTCACTATAGCCAATAAAAATGCATTTTTCACCTCTATCATCAAGTTTTCTTCTCAATTTAGATGGTATAAGATAATATGTAATACAACCAAAATTTTTGAAATGATGCACACTATGCTTCTTACCACTCTAAGCTTCTTGTGGAATTCGATCCTTGACACTCTTTATTGAGTTTCTATTCAGAATATATATTGCACATGCTACTGCTTCTACCCAATATTCATTTGACAAATGTTTGGCCTTGAACATGCTTCTAGCCATCTCCATGATTGTTCTATTCTTCCTTTCTGCTACACCATTCTATTGTGGTGTGTACCTTGCAATCAGTTGCCTTTTAATGCCATGATATCTACAAAAATCTTGAAATTCATTATACATATATTCACCTCCTCTATCTCATCTAAGTACCTTGATTTAAAAACCACTCTGATTTTCAACCATACCCTTGAATTCTTTAAATTTTCCAAAGGCTTCAGACTTTTCTTTGAGAAAATATATCCAAGTCTTTCTACTAAAATCATCAATGAAGGTTAGAAAGTACAAACTACCTCCAAATGATGGAGTTTGCATTGGTCCACATAAATCACTATGGACTAGCTTCAATAGTACCCTTGCTCTATATGAAGCTCCTACTAGAAAGCTCTCTCTATGATGTTTTGATAGAATACAACTCTCACATGAACTTCCTAGTTGTTCTATCGGTGGTAATCCCTTCACCATATTTTTCTTTTGTAACAAATTCAAACCTTCAAAATGTAAATGTCCATACCTTAAACTCCATAGCCATGATTGGTCTAGATGCATGGTTTTGAACTGGGCTTCCTCTTCTCCTTGGATGAACTGAATTTGAAGAGGGAACATCCAATTCTTGGTCGTCTCCACTTTTTCTATCAACCTGTAATTTGGAAATTTCTCTAGTATTGTGAAAACATTATCCATAAAAGATACTCTATAACCTTTATGTATTAACTATCCAACACTCATAAGATTATGCTTTAGTCCAGGTACAAAATAAGCATCAAGAATAAATCTTCTTTCATCATTTTTTGCCAAAACATTTATTACTCCTTTACCCATTACATCCACTTTATTATCATTTCCTAATTTCACTTCAGATTCTATGAAATCGTTAAGACTAGCAAACAATTCTTTATTCCCTATCATATGGTTACTGCATCCACTATCTAAAAACCAAATATCTCTAGCATTTTCTTGAGCAACATGACAAGTGAGGAATAAGCTTCCAGACTTAGAATTAGACTCATTTGTGTAATTAGCATTCTGTTTGTCCACATCTCCTTGTTTCTTTCTGCATTCACTTGCATAATGTCTATATTTTTTGTAGTAATAACATTGAATGTTAGATTTATCAAACCTATGTGAATTTTGTTGGAAGTGATTGTTGCCATGTCCTCTATTGTTGTAGTTTCGATTATTCTTTTCACCTTGATCTGGATTGTTCCTTCTATTTTTGCCTCTGCCTCTTCCTCTGTAGTTTGACCTTCCTCTTCCTCTTCCATTGCTAAATGATACCTGAGACTTGAAAGCATTCTCAAAAGAAGTATTGTTATTCCTATTCATTCTAGATTCATGTGTTAACAAAGATCCCATTAATTCATCTACTAATAACTGTTTCAAATCCTTGGTTTCCTCAATAGCTATCACTATTGCATCAAATTTGTTGGGTAAACTCCTGAGTATTTTTTCTATGATCTTCTGATATGTTATTGTTTCTCCATTAGATCTAATTTGATTCACAATATTCAATACTTGACCCATAAACTGATCTATAGACTCTTAATCATTCATTTGTAAAATTTCAAAATTTCTCTTAAGAGATTGCAATTTAGCTACTTTCACCTTTGTATTACCTTTATAGGTGGTCTCTAAGATTTTCCATGCAAACTTGGATCTCATTGCTACTGCAACTCTATAAAAAATGGATTCATCCATTCCCTGTTAGATTAGGAATAGATATTTTGCATCGTTTTTCTTCTTTTCTTTAAGCTCTTCATTTTGTGCTCGAGTTAATGCCTGATGGGCAGCCTCATCATGTGGTTAAACAAAGTTATTTTCTACCAAATCCCAAACATCTTGTGAGCAAAACAATGTTCTCAATTTAATTTCTCAAAAATCATAATTCTTACCATTAAAAATGGGAATCTAGAGCTGATAAATGTTGTTATTTGTTGCCATGTCTCAAGCTGAAAAACCACACTGGAAAAAAATAGTAAATGCTACAAAATTCAATCTCTCCTCAGAGATCTACACTTGCAGGATTCTGCTGTTGCTGCAGTCTTTCTCCTCCCTGGATCTTGTCTCTAGCACTCTGGGTCTGCTCTTTAGCTAGCTGCGTTATTCTTAGATGAAGACAAACACAGGCTATACAGGCACAATGTGGGTAGTTGGTTTGACTACTACGATCTCCTTCAGCTGGCAGTGCTTATGGCTGGCTCTATTGACTGAAACGATTTCAACATGCATCCACTTTATCATTCATTGGCTGAGACATATTCTTGAAAACTTAGCTTTCTGAGGGTGCCGCCAATATGCATGTACAATGATGCAAAGATCAGAATCTCCTTTGCATGTTATGCAATGCATGTATAGGGACATAGAAACCAAGGTGAGCACCGATTTCAGAAGAGGTCTAGGGTTCGAGCCAGGGGAGATTCATGTAGAGCTGTTGTATCTATGTCGACGGAGAAAACCCTATGCCCTTTTAAATGCATTCCACACCTGCTACGGTAGTGGTGATTGTGAACTAGTTCAAACAGTGCTTGGCTCTACCAAATACACCCTATCAAGCTCACAACTTCCCGCAAAATATCTCCAGCAATACCCAACTACACATTCAACCCAAACGTGGCTCTGATACCAATTTGTAGGAGAGCAGAGAGAAGAAAATAAAAAAGTAACATAAAACTAACAAGTGCAGACTCAGATTGCTACAACAATCAAAAAGAGATTTTTAATCTTATTAATTCTCTATGCATTAAAAAACTGTGATCAGGTCTCTTACATTAATAGAATTAAGAACAAGCAGAAACTGAAAATGGACTGATGTTTAACTCAAGTTATCCATGCAAACTGAGCTATGACTTAAACAGATGATCATGCAAATTGCATGCATGAGGGAGGCTAAACAGGGAGTGGAGAAATTAACTCCAGTTTCTAACAAAACCTTCCTTCTTGTAAAATTAAATGTGAGTCTCTCGCACATGATATCGTTCAAGAACGATGTACACAACCAAGCTGCGAATAAGGACAGTAGCCCAGCAAGTAGTAAAAGAAGGAACGATTATCATAAATGTGTATTTCATAATTATAAACACGACAGAAAAATAAAACCCTGCTATTTTGTTGGCGTCACTTTTCTTACACTCAAATAATTCATTTTGTGGTTTTGCAATGTACAACCATATTTCTGACCGTTGATCAATACTGACAGTTAAATGTTGTTAGTGTTGTAAAATTAATGTAGTGAAAATGCTTTTAAAGTAGATGCTAATGCTAATGCTCTTTGTTTTAAATTAGTATTATTATTACGCTGGAGTCATCTATACCAGGATTAACTTCTATAGATTCGTCTGCAGATCTTTTCTGATGCCTTCTTTGTAAATCAATGAATGCTACGTAGCCTTCTTTATAATCACCCAGCCTGATACCACCTGTTTTCTTGAAGCTTTTTTCGCTGGTTAAAGAGTGAGACATAGCCTTGGGTAACCCAGACGAAACATCTTTTATATTAGCTTTTATGCTGTACGCTTCAATCAGAGTATGAGAGCACTCTTAGAGTGCAAGAGGATAGGTAGAGTGTTAGAATAGTCAGGCTGAATCGGAGAGCAGATGGCAACATTATTGCATATGACACCTTTTTTGAATTAATGTCTTTCAACTAAGGACCTCACCATCCTCACTGCTAATGTCACCTATAATCAATTCACTGATAATTGCTCTCTTTTTGAACAATAATACCTCAAATAGTAACTTATTTATTAGGCATTGGATATTTGCCACTAGCAGACAAAAAAATTGTGGTAGAATAATGTATATTCGTTTTACAAACCTTGTTTTTCATAGAAATATACGTACCTTTAACCTTTTCTGAATTAATGTCTTTCAACTAAAGACCTCACCATCCTCACTGCTAATGTCACCTATAATCAATTGACTGATAATTGCTCTCTTTTTGAACAGTAATACCTCAAATATTAACTTATTTATTAGGCATTGGGTTTTTTCCACTAGCAGACAAAAAATTGTGGTAGAATAACGTATATTCGTTTTACGAACCTTGTTTTTCATAGAAATATATGTATCTTTAGCTATTTTTTTGATAAATATTCACCAATTTTTGTGTTGAAATTGCTAATCCAAGCATATTGTCTCCAAACTAAAAAAAAAATTTAATGTTTCTATAATAACAATAGTAAGAAAAAAACCATAAAAATATAGTTAAGATATAGAGAAACACACTATAGTGTTACATAAGATACAAAAAAGAGCTTATGCCTTCAACTTATAATGGTTTTTTTTTTAAATATTCATCTTTTTGCATCTACCCATGATCTTTGTGATGTCTCACCTAAAATTGATATTTCTTCAACATCTTGCACTGGAAAATCAATGAAAAAAATCGATGGGTGTTTTGTTTTTACTTGGTTTTATTAACTCCCTATTCATAAATTTGTTCATCACCATTCCAATTACTCACCATATAAGAAACACTTAGAAGTTATATAAAATAGGTGCCTTTTTTTAATTTTTAAATATTATACGTAAAGATTATATTAAATTCATAAAGCTTTGAAAACAAGTTAACAACTGTCACATTAAAGTCCAACTCAGTGACATGCAGTCAAATGAAGAGGTTTAATTAAAGGAAAAAATGTCATTCTCACAATTACAATAGTAGTAATTTAGTGGTGAAGACATTTTGAGATTTTGACCCATTCATGGAGGAGAAAACCTTTTTCTTGATGTCTTATAAAAAGTTTAGCAATGTGAAATATGATTAAATTAAATGTTTTAAAATTTAGTAGTGGTTTGTTAATCTTTCAAAATCAATAATAGATAAACATAAGAGTACATGCCTTTATATTAGAGAAATGCTTATCAAATGCGTCTTAATTTTTTTATTAAATTAGTTTTTTTCCAATAAAATATAAGTCATGGCATTTACAAACTATTTTTTTATTAAAATGTATTGTTGATAGATATTTTAATAATAAATATATAACTATTATTTTTTATAATATATACTTTAAAATAATTATTATGCTCCTTTAAATGTGTAAGATATATTATTGTATATTTTTATTATTATTTATATTTTAAGTATTATATGTATTTAATAAATTATGTTTTAAAATATTTTTTTTTTTTTAAATAAATAAATAATATAAAAAAATGAATTAAATTATCATTACATATTATTATTAAATTATCACCATTTTAATATATAAAAATATTATAATATATTATATATTATATAATTGATATTTAATGTACAACAATAATATAATATATTTACATAATAGTTATTAGATTTACATGCCCTATACATTAGGTTTCATAATAGTTATTAGATTTACATACCCTATACACATTATAAAAGGGTTTGGATATTTTAGGGTCGTAAAATATTTGATTGGGTAGTTTTTATTATCAAAGTTGGATAAGGATATCATAAGATTTATTTTTTTGGGGGTAGAAATCCACGTTTTATGTACAACTTGAACTAATGTTACAATACCACTAACATTGATAAAAGACTTTGACATCCTAAAGTCTATCTATTAACTTTTATTCATCCATGCTATAAATATGTTGACACGTGTAATAATTACACCAAGCCTAAAAACATATTAAAATGTCAGTGGGTCAATGCACAAAGTTGGGGGATTAAAATTCCACATTTTTGGGGTGATATTTTTTTTTGCGAAGGGCATATACCATTTCCACAAAAAGGCATATGCCCTTTAGGCTCGAGACCAAATCAGATCATATTAGTGATGGTTTTTTTTTAAATAGTGCATATGCCTTTTTGAGAAAAGGGTGTATGCCCTTTGAACTAAAAAGGGGCATATGCCCTTTACACTATAAATTACATACACCCTTTGAGTTCAAATAGGTTCTTGTTGTGTTTAGTCAGTCAGTATGCCTTTCACACTACAAAAGGCAAACACACTTTGAGTTCAAATAGGTTCTTGTTGTGTTTGATAAGTTAGAGCTATATATATTTAGGTAAATGTTTAATGAAATATAGTGCAAAGGGTGCATTCTCTTTGAGTTTAAATAGGCTCTTTTCGTGTTTAGTTAGTTATAGTTGTATATATTTAGGTAAACATTTAGTAAAATAAAAACATTTATTATATATTATTATAACTTAAATTTATTTTACTAAATATAACACATTAGGGCCACTTTACATCTTTTGAGATTGATTATAAATTTATAGGAGTTACCATTTAGAATTTACTTGTTGAAAATCCATTTTAGCTAATACTTAGTTTTCAAAATTTTACGATTAGAAGATAGAATGACAAATTAAGTTTTAAATCATGTTATGTATGTAATAGATCTATACCATTGAGTATTATATGCATATCTTGCCTATTTGAGTATGGCCTACCTACATTAACTACTTGAATATGTCCTACCTTATTAAATAATCGATCCATATCTTAATCTCAATGAGTATACCCTACCTAAATACCAGAGTCATATCTTCATCTTGATTATTTTCTACATACCTTCTTGTACTTAAGTATTCCCTACCTACTTTAACTATTTGAGTATGACATGCATACTTTACCTATTTGAGTACATGACATACCTGATTGAATACTAGAGCCATATCTTGATCTTGAGTATACCCTACCTAAATACCTGAGCCATATCTTGATCTTAACTATGTCATACCTACCTTGTTATACTTTAGTAAGTGCTACCTACTTTGTTTACTAGAGTATTCCCTACCTACCTATTTTTATTTCACTACCTACTTAAATATACCCCATCTAATTGGGTATGGACTACCCAATTGAATACTCAAATTTTATATTGATCTCAAATACCCATATCTAATCCTTATTGTATTTATCTTACCTGAGACATATCTTGAATACTTGATACTTTAACCATATTTTTAAAGGAGTGGAGGAATTATCATGATTGAAAATCATTATATGGGGCATTATTGGATCAAGGGATGCTTGAAAATTAGAATAAAGGGCATTATCGCCTATATAGACAAAGGAGAGGGGAGACTAACTGAGCCATATATTCAAAGGAGAGGGGGGATTGACTAAGTCATATATTGAAATGATAGAGAAATATAACCTATATAGAGAAAGGAGTGATTAGGGGTAATCATGTAAAAGGATTGAAGGTAGATTCAGGTTGAATTCCAAGCTAATTTGTGGGTTTTTAACCAATTGGGTCTATCAATATATGTAAATCAATTTATTTTAGCATGCAACCTATAGTATATATAGTAATGATATAGTCATTCATACATTATATATACCACACACCTAGTACTACATGTAGGTATATGATCACTCACATATGACATCTACTTATATTGATGATATGAGCACTTATACCTAATACAAATATAGCTAAACACCCTAATACACTCCATTTACACATAAACCATTAAACGTAAATGTCAAACCCTAAACCCTAAACCTTAAAAATTAAACCCTCAAATCTAAACCCTAAACTATGAACACTAAATCATATACCCTAAAACCCTATACCATAAACCATAAACCCTAAAACCTAAAACCTTAAAAACTACACCCTAAACCTAGAACCAGTCACCCCAAACCTTAAATGCTAAACCAAAAATACTAATCCCCAAATCCTAAACCTTAAGCCCCAAACATTAAATTCCAAGCCCTAAATAATAAACCCTAAGTTCTAAACCCCAAACTCTCAACCATAACCCTAAGACCAAAACCCTAAACCCTAAACCTTAAGTGTGAAACCAAAAACCCAAAACCCTAACCCCAAACATTAATCCCTAAACCTTAGAATATGATGTTAAAACTTTAAAACTAAAACATATCCCTATAATCCCAAACCCCATATCCTAAACCTTAGAGCTCAAAATATAAATTATAAGTCATAAGCCATAACACTAAAATTGTAACCCTTAAACCTATACCTTAACCATTAATTATGAACCTTGAACCATCAATCTTAAATCCTAAATATTAAACATTAAACCCTAAAACCAAGACCCAAAATCATGAACCCTAAACCCTACACATTGAATCCTAACCCCAAACCATAAATCTTAAACCCAAAACCCTAAACATTGAACCCTAAATGTTAAACCCTAAACACTAAACCCCTAACCCCTAAACCAAAATATGTAAACCCTAAACTATAAAACCCCAATCCCTAAAACTTAAATTTTAAACCCTAAAACCTAACATAGAAGCATAAAACCCCAAACATTAACCCAAAACACAAAACTAAAGATGCTAATTCTTAAAACCCAAACCCTAAATTTAAAATACTAAACCCTGAGCCCTAAACCCTAAACTCTTAGCCCTAAAACCAAATTCTAAACCCCAGATCCTAACCCCTAATACATAAAACCTAAATCCATAACCTTAAATATTAAACTTTAAACCCTAAATACTAAATAGTAAAACCCAAAATCATAAACCCTAAATTTTAAAGCTTGAACCCTAAACCCCAAAAATTTGAAATCTTAACCCTAAATAGTAAAACCTAAACATTAAACCCTAAACCTTAAATTGTGAACCCTAAAATCTAGAACTTAAATGCTAAATCCTTAAACATGGATTATGAACCCTCAAACCAAACCATAAATCCAATACCCAAAACCATTAATTTTAAACCTTAAATTTCATACCCTAACTATCAATATAGAACCTAAACCCTAAACAATAAACCAAAATATCTAAACCCTAAACCTCCAACCATAAACCTAAAACTCCAAACCTTAAACCCAAAACCCTGATCCCTAAATACTAAACTTTAAAAACCTAAACCCTAAACATTAACCCTAAAACCCTAAACCCTATACCCTAAAACCTAAAAAAGGAAACCCCATACCACAAACCCTAAATTCTAAATGATAAAATCTAAACCTTAAATATTGAATCCTAAAACATAAACCTTAAACCCTCTTATTTAAAACCTAAACCCTAAACACTAAATCCTAAATACCAAAATATAAACATTGAACCTCAAACCCTAAACACTTACGTGGAAAATAAGGAATCAAAACAGCATCCATGAGTCATAATAGAAAGATATTTTTCACTCCAAAATAAAAGTTAAATAGATGGATCAATCATTGTATGTTTAAATTCTAATCTCACACTTTTAGGACCTAAATAATTTATTATAGACTCTTATAGAATAGAGTCATTATCTAGCATTTCAAACTCACATAAGACACTGACACTAATATTTAGGGTATAGAGGAGTGCTTTTGAACCCTATAAATTATCAGTATTATATAAAAATCACTCATATCATTATTTCCCTTTCCCCAAACCATATGGAAATAGAGGGTCAAGTTTATAAATTGACATTAATCATGATCATTTATCATCTTAATCACTCCCTCATCATCCATCATCATCCCTCTTCCCTATCCCATAGACCTTTATTATTATTCATCATCCATAATGACACAATCATTGGTATTCATCAACCCTAATCACTCCTCATCATCCATAATCACTCCCTTATCATCCCTAATCACTCACTCATCAACATTCATCATACCTAATTTTATTTGGTCACTATCTCATCATCCCTCATCATCTATAATCACTCCCTCTATGGCCCTCATTGTCTTCAATCACACCATCAATGACCCTCATCATCCCTAATCATATAAAAACACTACCTTATTGACTTCATCATCCCTAATCATCCATAATCACTCTTTCACTGGTCCTCATCATCCCTTATCATCCCTAATCACTCCCTCATTAATCCTCATTATCCTTCATCATCATTAATCACTTTTTCATCAACATTCATCATCTTTCATCATCTCTCATAATCCATAATCACTCCCTATTTAATACTCATCATCCATAATTCTCCTTAGTCACTCCTTCATCATCTTTCATTGTCCCTCATCATACTTAATCATCCTTAATCACTCCCTCATCATCCCCAACCATCCATAATCACTCCCTCATTGTCCTGAAACATCTCTAATCACTCCCTAACACTTCCTCATCAACCCTTATATGTATTCATCATCCTTAATCACTCCATAATTGGTCCTCATCATCCTTTATCACCCCTAGTCATAACCTCATTAGCCCTCATTGTTACTCATCATCTTTAATTAGTCTTTGCCTTATATATGTTTGCATTGGTAACATGAAGCCTACAATAAATACAACAGGGTTATTTATAACTCATTTTTGTGAACTTATTATTCACAAGATATGGTTGGCCTACACTGGAATTAGTATTTATGAGACTCATAATTCTATTAATCATACAATTCTGATAAATGAAACCAACTTGTAATATGTCTATAGTATTATAGAGGGAATAGATTTTAGTTATCATGGTTAGAGGGTTTGAAATTTTTTCATATATTTTAACTCACTATTACATCTTCATCATTATCTTCATCTCTAGAAACCCAATAAATGAAAAATGTACTTTCTATCAATGGATTAAAATCCTTAAATCTAGTAGTAGAGCATCTCTTCCCTAAGTCACAATTTTTATTCTTGGAACCAAAAGTACTAATGTGTTTCTCAAGTAAACTTTTTTAAAATATTAAAAAATTGAAAAAATACTTATATATATAATTAAGAGCCAAAAAATATCAAAACTATAATTTGTAATGATGCATAAATGCTTCCCAACCCTAAAAAAATTAGAGTTGAGTAAAACATACCGTATGATTTTACAATCCACTCATGCCCACTTGGGCCTTGAAAAACAATATTTTAATTAGTTTGGTTTATAATATTTGGAATAATTATATGAGGACCAAGATACAATTAACATAATACAAAATGAGTTTTGCCCAACTTTAACAATACATCTAAATCAAAAGAATGAAGAATAATAATCGAGTATCAACGTTACCAGTTTATTTGAGAAGTGTTAAAACATTACTCAATAAAGACGTTAAGATACACATTGGATCACCCTCACTATATGTTTTTTCCATGAAGTTTATAAAAATTCTAATTGCACACCATGCAAGGTAAAATTTGGTTTGCTTGTATCTCCATTCTTCATGTCAAATAAAAATGAAAAAGCATATTATAAGGAACATAAAATTCAAGTATAAGAATAATAAAATATTTTTAATAAATATAAAAAATTATGAATACAATTACCATGGTAGAATTTTTAGGTAGTGAAAATAAGGAGATAAAAATTCTAAAGTAAACTTAGCATGTCATAAAAGAAATAAATTTAATGATTACCTCTCTCCTACTTTTAAAACATCCCTTGATAAAGACCTCTCTATTTTATCCCTTGATTTGATAATTACCCCACTCCTTTCAATATATGGTTTGGGTGTTCAATTAGGTATCATATATTCATGATATGGCTCAAATAAGATAGATAAAATAAGGACTAAATATGGGTATTTAAGATCAATATATGACTCAGGTATTTAATCGAGTAGGTCATACTAAAGTAGGTAACTCAAGTAGGTAGGAAATACTCAAGTAAATGAGGTAGGTAGGGCATAGTCAATATCAAGATATGGATCAAGTATTTTAATAGGGCATTCTCAAGATAAAGATATAGATCAGGTATTTAATCAGGTATGGCATGGAACCAAGTAGGTAAAGTATTTAAGACATACTCAAATAATTAAAGTAGGTAGGGAACACTTAATTACAAGAATTTAGGTAAGGAATAATTAAGATCAATATATGGCCAGGAAATTTTTTAGTAGTGAATCTTCATTAATATATGAATATTCTATTTTTTTGAAGTCATTGTTTAGTGATTTTTGTAGAGTGGCCAATATGGAGGCATCACCTAAATTTTTGGGGTCAAAGTTAATTTTGAGGACAAGTTCACCTACATTTAAATATAAATTTCCTCATATAAATGTAATTCTCTAGTTCCTCAAAAGCCAATCTAGAGGATTTCACCACATACTGTCGGGTGAATTTAAGAATTTTTTTAGTGGTTGGTATTTAAAATCCTAATAGGGATTCAAGAATCAATAGTTTACAGCAAGGTAGGCAACATTTTTTTATATTATTTTTTAGTATTTTTTAACTATAATTCCATTTAATTCTATGTAAGTGACATCACAGTAATTAAACATGAAGGAAGTCAGTGGGCATCCAACTACATCCTACAAGCTTAGGTGCATGATAGTAGGCTATGGGCATTTGACCATAGTTTTTCATCACCCATGATTCCACATGTAACCTATCATTATTTAACCATAACTCATCATCAGCCACCAGTAGCATGTGACTATTCACCCTAAGGTTAAAGTAGCTTATTATCATCCATCTACCATCCACTATCATTTATTTGTATCCTAACTATGGATGGATGCAAGAAAACTATGAATGGATACCGATAGACTATAGGTGGATGCTAAGAGACTGTGTTTGGATGCCATATACTTACTGGTGAGATCTTATGATCTACAAATAGATGCCATTAGATTATAGGTAGGCATCAATAGTTTGAGGTGGGATACCAGTAGTATATGGGTGGATGTTAGTGGTCTATAAACAACCAATTTTAGGTTATTTATATCCATCTATAGACTACTGACATCCATCAATACTTTTTAAGTGGCCATCGACATAGCATTCACTTTTAGACTACTAATGGATATTAGTAGGCTATAGGTAGATTCCAATAACTTACAGGAAAATCCTATCAAACTAGGTCTAAATGAAGTCATTATATGGGTAATCACTATCATGTTTTATTGTTGTCATGATTCCTTATTCATCAATCAAGCATCTTTGTTTATTGTCAATCATCTTCATTTTGATGTTAATCATCTTTCATACATGGCTCTATAGGCTAGATAATATGGCATCTTCTAAAAATGTTAAGACCTCCAAAAAAATTAAATAATAAAATAACATGTTATCTTATTTTAACCAAACATCAAATGTAAGTACTATATTTTCAATTATCTAGAACTTTTTATTCATTAGCTTGTGTTAATGTCTTAAACTATTTTATATGTAGAACCCACTGATAACCCTTTTGAATAATTATCTCCACAAGAAGACATACTTGGGTATAAATTTAAAATTTCAAATAAACGTACTAACTCAAATAATACCATTTTTTAATTAATTAACTATTCTTTTCAAGATTCAATAATAATGACAAGGTCTACAATAATATTGCATGTAGAACCCATTGATAGAGTTATCAAACACATCATTAAATTGGATGATAGACTTGGGAATGAAATGCCAAACATAGGTACTATATTATAAATATTATTTGATTTAATGATTTTTATTTATTTATACTATAGCATTGGCATTTATTAAAATGTAATTTCATACAAATTTTTTGTATGTAGAATTTGATGATAAAAGTATTAAAGACTTATATAACACTTTGGAATATATACCTCCCTTGAAAGAAGCCACTCAAAAAGAAATACCCATTGTCTGATTAAATTCAAGTAAATGGAGATATGACATCATAACTAATGGTGTTGATGATGATTTACCAACACCAAATGAGAGATATGTTCACCTAACATAATATTTAGATGAGATTTCTATGTAACCAAAAGCATCTCCAATTGAAATAGGCACAAAAATGTTACTTAAAAAGAAATACTCATTGTCCCACTGAATTCAAGGAAATGAAGATATCACATCATAAGTAGTGGTGTTGATGATGAGTTTCCAACATCAAATGATAGATCTACTCACCCAACACAATCTTCAGATAACACTACTACACAACAAAAAAATCTTTAGCTGAAAAAGGCATAACAAAGACTATGCAGAAGAAGAAAAATACACATATAATTAGGTCATTATAGTATGAGTGGGCATCTAAATACCCATTTATTGAATTTGTAGAGATGAAAAATAGTATTGAAACACCAATAGAATTTAAATTCATAATATGTAGTTGAAAACATGGTAAGGACCACAAAATGTAACTCAAGTTGGACACAATTGAAAAATATTAAGTTGGTAAAAGACAAAGATGGAAATATCAAAAAAATAGTGAGATGAAAAAATAGAAAAGAGTAAATACATCAATGTTATGCAATAGAGTATCATAATCATCAGAAACATCAATGTAACCTCATTAAGAAAGGAGGAATAACTAAAGCTCAATTTAGAAAGATTGCTCAATCTAATTTGCTTGCCAAAAATATATAATTTTTAACTTTATATCACATTCTAAAAAGAGGAAGACCAATCTCTGATTCTATAGATTACAAGATTTTATTTTAGTATATTGGATTGCACAACATTTCACATTCACATTATTATGATACCAGTGTTTGGGAGATGGCAAAATGCCTTGCAATGATTGAAAATGAGATTTGAAAGAAAAAGTAAAAGTAGTAAGGTTCATATCACTATCTATTGATGAGGTAATAGTGATTGACAACATATCATGGGTGTGCATGCATGTATATATATTTCATAATCATTCTAGGCAACCTCACCTTTTATCTGTACATAAAATGACTAAAAATTGTAATGCTTAAAATGTTTGTAAATTGGTTATTTCTAATTTGATGGATATTATTGGAATGAGTTATCATGATATAGGTACTAGTTGGTGTGTGTTGGTATGTATGGTATATTATTAATATAGGGAAATAAAATAGGTTTGTGTGTTTCACCTATAAACATCAATTATCCCATATATGGCTCCAATCTATTACATGAGACATAAAATTAATCTCATTTACAAAATTGTAATCACATTCAAAAATGTCAAAAACGTGGAGGAGCTAATCCATGATTTGCATGCATACATGTCATGTAGTCCAAAAAGGTTTTTAGAGTTTTAAAAATTTATAATTAGAGTGACTAATGTAAAAAAACTACTAAAAGATGTAGATACTAG
>JARHVA010000692.1:4215000-4222500 GCA_037957365.1 Torreya grandis | reverse complement strand
CATAGTAGATAGGCATAAGCCACAACACATTGATGCTCATCTGTAGATGCATCCTACTAGCATTCATCAACACTACATTGATTCTCACCCATATTAAAAATTTGCATACCCATGACATGTTTATGATCATCTTTAATTATATTCCATATCAACATTCCTCTATTGTACCTAGGCATTCATCTGCATCACACCATCATTTGCCACACATCGCATAGGTACTTATTTGCAACACATCAACATTCATCTATAGTTGTACCCTACTGACACTCATTTGTAGGTGCACCCTATGCCACATTTATCTACAAGTATCTGATGATTGTCTATGCCATGTTGGTGTTCATCTAGTTTGTGCAAGCATTTATATGTTATCCTTTAGTGATCACCCATAGTGTACCATTGGGCACCCACATGGAAGTAGTATACACTTGTGTCATGCTAGTGTTTACTTATATTATTCAGATACCCTTTCATCTATGTAACTTTGGTGCTCACCTTAATGATGTTGGAATTCACTTGACTCCTTGATGTTTTTTCATTCATCTGCATCACATTGATGTTACTATTTGACTGTGCTTCTTAGCATTATCTATGTTTGTAGGCCTTGTGTGATTCACCTCTATAATGATATAAATTATAACTTGAGTCACCACCATTATGAATATAATTTACCTTTTGAAATTAATGTATTTTTTAATAGGAATCACTAAAATTAACCCTATATATGGCTCAAGTATTTAAGTAGGGCATACTTAATATCATGAAATGACAAGGTTATTCAACCGGATAGGGTATACTAAAGTAACTAAAGTATGTAAGTCATACTCAAGTAGGTAAAGTATGTAGATCATACTCAAAGGTATAAATATATTACATACATAAAATTATTTGAAACATTATTTCTCATTCTATCTTCCAATCCTAAAATTCTAAAAACTAATTATAAACTAGAATAGAGTTTTAAAAACTATCTTCAAACTGGTAACTCCTACAACTCTATAATTGATTTCATAAGATGTAGAGTAGTCCTAATTTGTTATATTTATTAAAATAAATTTAAAATATAAGAATATAAAATTTAATATAAACTTATACTTATTACAAGCCATTGCAAAGTGTGTACACCCTTTCAAAATTTCTAAGATTTTTCTTTTCTTTTTTCTCTCTAAATTTCATTTGATTTTTGGCTTGGGATGTCTGAACCTAGATTAAACCCTATCATAGACCCACCCATATAATTTTTTTTTAAATTATGTGTCTTTTTTGATTTATCGACACATTTGATCAGATATACACACACACACACACACACACACACACAGACACACACACACACACACAAGTATAAATATATACATATACATATATATGTATATGTATATATTTATACTACATATATATGTATATGTATATATTTATACTTTGTGTGTGTGTGTGTGTGTGTGCGCGCGCGCGTGTGCGTGCGTGCATGTGTGTGTGTGTTTATAGAAGAAAAAACTTAGTTTTTGTATATATATATTTTTTTCAATGTTAAACTATTTTTTTAAATTATTACTTAATTTATACATAATATATTTCATTATGGACTATATATGTATATCGTTACAAATACCTTTGTAACTTTATGACCAATAATCAAAAGTTTATAAAACTTGTAACTAACCAATTTATATATCCTTGGCTATGTTTAAAAATGAAATGATTTTCATGAAGATCAAAACATTCTATTCATAAAATTTCAATTCCAATTTCCTATTTGTCTTGACTTACCATAGATTTGTCTACATATCTTTTTTGATGCCTTCTTTGCAAATCAATGAGTTTTTCATAGTTTTCCTTGTAATTACCCAGTATAATACAACTTGTTTTATTAAAGTTTTTATCCAATTAAAGAGTGACATGTAGCCTTAGGTAACTTAAGTGAAACATCTTGTTGACTAAATTTTATGTTGTATATTTCAATCATATTATGATATCACTCTTAAAGCGCAAGAGCACAAGTAAAGTGTTAGAATAGTTAGGCTAAAATAGAGAGTTGATGACAACGTTATTACACACAACACTTTTTTCTAAATTTGTCTCTTTTAGCCAACAACATCACCTTCAACACTACTAAGATCACTTATAATAAAAATTATTATTATTACTTTTTTATTAAACAATAATACCTAAAATATTAATGTATTCATTAGGTAATGGATTTTTTCCCCTACTGATTGATTTATTTCATCAAAGGTTCATAATTCATAGTAATATATTTTTATGGAAAACAAATTATGGTATAATAATGTATATTTGTATTATGAACCTTGATTTTCATTTAAATATGTATAATTTTAGCCCATTCTCTTGATATTTGTTCACCATTTTCTATGTTAAAACTTCCGTAGGCCATAACTTTTGATCTGTAGTTTCATTTTCACCCATCTTCACACCAAAATGACCATCTCAAAAATTTTAATGCAGACATAACTGGCTCTATCCATTTATGGATATTTTTTGATATTTTCCAAAGGCCATATGTGACCATTTAAAGATTTAAAATTATAGTTTAGTATTATTTTTGATATTTTTATAAATTGTATATTTTTGTAACCAGACATGAAATTTAGTTGATGTTTATCTAATATATTAATTTTAGTGTTTAGTTTATTTTTGTGGATTTTTAGATCTATGCACACTTGCATGCAAAACTTACTAAAAATAACAATTGCTAAAAATAGCAAGTCGAGTTTTATTATTTTTTAGACTTTTGAATTTTGTATGTCAACTCCAATTTAGAGTTGAGGCTTATTTATACAATGTTTTTAATTATTTAAGTCATTCAATACAAATCAATACAGGTTATTATTTTAGAAACTTTTCTTATTGATGTTTTCTTGCTTTGCTAGTATTTGGGTTCATTATTTTGTATTAGAGCAAGTTCAAATTTTAGAGGTGAAAGAGATAGTGAGAAGATGAGGAGGAATCACTCAGATGAACTAGAGTATGAAAGAGTTGTAGAGGCAAGTATAAAAATTAACTAAAATTTTTGCTAATCAAAGACAAAGGAGAATAAAAGATTATGTAGAGGATGACATAAATCATGAAGAAAAAAATCCACAAGAAGAGGAATAGCAGAAATAGATGCCATCAATATAAGAGAGAACACTAAGAGCTTTAAAAGGAAGGATTTAAGGTTACCCTTATAGATTATAAAGGAAGTGTAAAACTCATGGATTTGATAGATTAGATGAACAACATGGAGAATTTCTTTGAATAAAGAAGTATGAGATAAGAAAATAAGGTAAATTTTGCATGCATAAAATTGAAGGGACTTGCAATGATTTGGTGGGATCACTAGTAAAAATAAAGATAGATAAAAGGTAAAGAGAAGATCAAATCATGAAAAAAGATGGAGAAGAAGTTAAGAGATAAATTATATTCCAAATCATGCACAGCTTCATTCTTCTTCTCTTCTAGTTCTATCAATTCTTCCATCCTTACCTCTATATGATTATTTTTAAGTAATTCTAGTTGATGTGCTAACTCTAAAGTAGGAAGATCAACAGAAATAGGAATTTTGGATTCTCTAACATAAACAAGCATGTTTAGTGAGCTACCTATAGTCCTCTTAGGAGTGACTCTATCAACTCATAAGGTTGTCTTTAATTTTATATGCCAATACCTCTTATTTTCATTAATTATCCTCTTGATGATCTTGATCAAACTCTTATTTGCATTTTCCTTTGTATACATTATGGTAAAACTAGTGTGAATCAAATCCTTGTATGTTTTATTTTTCACACTCATTTTTTTCATCATATTATATATTTCTAATTTTGTAGTAGTATATCAAACCTATAGGTATAGTTCTAATAGTGTATGTGCAGGTTTAACACATAGTCACCCCAAATGACTCTATTTTATCTATGCATGTCTTCTCCAAATATATATGACTAAATTGATTAGTTCAACACAATATTTTTCTTAAGCTATACGATTTCATACATAGTCAAACTAGTCAACTTTATTTGTAGTTTTCCTTTTTCATCATACAAGTCTAGAACATAGTCAACCCAATTGACTTTGTTCACAACTTATTTTTAACACGTAGCTTTTGCAAACTCTATCAAGAAAATAAAATCTTTATCAGAATATTTAAATCATCACTTGATCATAATATCATAAAATTTTATAATCTAATCATATTCAAAACCAACAAGGTTCATCCTTACTCTCTCTATAATTTCAGATTTTCTTTCTCAGTACTATTTTATATAAGCTTGCATTCTATGAAATTGCAACCCTAAAACAAAATGGGTCAACTATCCTAACATGATTATGTAGCTTATTTTTTATCTAGAAGACATAGTCAACATGTTCAACTATGTTCTTCTAAATCTTACTTCTATAAAATATTAGTGACCCAATCTACTATGTTCTTCATTATTTGCATATAGTGTCATGTGAACTGATTCTGTACTCTTCATAATTAATGAAATTAACCTATTTTTCTTAGTGATTAATTTACTTTTTATTTTAGTTTCTTACATGCTTAGATTAAAAATATAGATTAATTAGGTGTTCTTTTCAATTCACCAACTTAGTGAAACTATTTTTCTCTTTTATACACACTTTGAAATCACTTTACCCAAAAAATGCATTAAACATTTTTCTTTTCAAGGCCTACCTACTTCAATTTCATCACCAATGGGGAAGCCAACATGGTTTCTTAGATAAGTATAAACACATGGTTAATGGTATATATTGGTAAGACACGTGATACCCTTACCATTATCGAATAGTTGAGTAAGGGGTAAGGACCCAATACCAAGTCAATACCATCATCAATATAGATCTCTTATAACCTAAACTACCTAAAATCATCCTTAGATTTATTTCTAGTTCCTTCTTACAATAAAACTCCCTATCACATTTATTTAAAAAATTATTATAACTTAATGTTAATATTTAGGAATGACCACTTACATTAAAATTTACATTCAATTTGTGTGGTTTGTTTTTTGATCATTGTATTTTATATTACAAAAATTGTACTAGTTAGCATTCGTACAAGGTTTGTGTTGTGTGCAATAATTAAATCAAATACATTGATCTAATTATTTGTGTGTTCAATTATATTTTCTTAGCTATTATAATTTTTAAAAAATTCTTCTTGTTATAACACAATCAAACTAGTTGAATCAGTATATTATAGTATGCCTTCTCTTAGAACATAATCAACTAGTTTAACTTAGTCTTTTAGAGATTATTCTATTTATTTTTCCCATAGAAATAAGTTGACCTATTCAACTTACATATTTATAATTTTACTTACTATTTTTAGTAATCTAGTCTTATTCAATAATGATATCATCTTTTTAACCTCTAATTAGTCAACAAAACTTTATAATTAAGGATTTAGATAAGAACCTCACTTATTTTATTACTTCAAATGAAACTATTTAACTTCTTTATTCATGCCTTCCTAATCTAAAACCAATTATTACACAATAGAAAATAGTTATGGTCATTCATCCTTATCCTCCTTCTTATACCAATGTAAAGAATCATCCACCCAATAATCCATCCCCTATTACTAATCTATGGAATGCTCTTCTTACCAACAGTAATATCCCACCTCCTACCACCGGCAATAAAATTCCTCTCATTCATACAATTAAAATTATTTCTCAAATAATTCAAAAAATAAATGTTATGCAAACAACTAACCATTCCCAAATGATGTAAATCCTATCTCAATTGTTACAAATGACTAGCTATCCACCTCAAGTCATCATGAACCAACCAAATCAGAAAATTTCCCTCCTTCTAAGAGAGATACCAATGGGAATATCATCCCTCAACTAATCATGCATAAAAATATTCTTCAACATATTTAAAATGAATATTTAGCTCCATTCATTTGATTTATAGACATTAGAAACATCTCTTCAACTATAATATATTATGCAACTAAAAATTCCACTACCTTTATTAAATCTTTTGGTAATTTCTATAAGGAATGGGTCCAAACTAACACCTTTGATACCACCAAGATCATAGCCAAAACCTTTGTTTATGATACACTTGAATGGTATAACTAACTTCCTACACATTCTATATCATAACTAGAGTATTTTGTCAATGTTCTAATGAAGGAATTCTAACATGATGACCTTCTTGAAAATTACCTTAGCCATTTCATCAATGTTAAGTGACTTCCTTATGAATCTGCTTACACTTTCATCAAATAATTAAACTTTATAACTCATAAAGTGAACCATAATATGCATGATTATTTTATCTTAAAATTATTTTTATCACTCGTAAAGATCCTTTTCAATACAAAGTTAGGATGTTTTCCCATAAAACTTTATAAAAAGCCTTAGAATAATAAAAAAGGAAAGTATTTTTTATGACATGATTTAAACCATTTCAATAAACTACTAAAGACCCTTTGCAATCATTTTATCATAACATTTATTCATATCAGCCTCCTTAAACTCAAAAGGGAGCATCCAATTCAAACAATTTTAACACCACCCACTCTCCCTTGAGCCTAGAATAACTTAATAAGAAATTTCCACCCTCTAAATCCATGAGATTTGATTTTCCAAACATCCTCAAAAATTGTATAATATTAATAAGTTTTGTTGGTGACATGCTAATATAGGTCATTCTCATGAGTCTAGTCATGATCTTCATCGATTCCTTCTTGATTCATTGTTTGGTTCAAATTATAATTTTGAGACTCTCACAAAACAATATTATAAAGACTATCTTAAAGCTTCTTAAATCCAATCCAACAAACCACAATCATATCAACATCACCTACCAAATGATAAACAATAATTATCCCATACCTCCACCTCATCTACTAATGTTGTCCAAACCATAGTTGACCCTTATTCTTATACCAATAATGAAAGGATAGCTAACATGAACAACCTTACGCAATTGGTTACATTCATCCAAACTCATCTTCTTAGCTCACATGAACCAAATAAGCACCTAGTTCAAATGCCTACTCCATGATGCATCATACATTGTCCTCTTTTTCCTTATATAATTATTAACTAAATTATATTACACTTAAAAATATTATCTTTAGCTTGGATAGTTGTTAAGTGGAAGCTCTAGATACAAGTATGATGCCAACGTAATTTTTTTAACCTACTATGAACTATTGCACTATCCTTACATTACAAATTTATATGTAAACTCTACTTTAAATAAGTTACAATTTAAATATAGGGACCCTTTCTAAAATAACTATTACTAATTAAAATAAACAAACTTGTATTACATATTTACATGTAAATCTATAAATAAATAATTTATCAATACAAAAATAATTCAAGGCAAGGACTAATCACTATGCAACCCTTGTTATATATAATATGTATTTATTTTATGTGTAAGATTATTTTCATTTTATTGTAAATGGGGAATATTCAAAGTAAGAAATGAAGTGAATAATGATTCTATGTTTTATCTACTTGTTATTTATCTTCTCTT
>JARHVA010000692.1:4165000-4207500 GCA_037957365.1 Torreya grandis | reverse complement strand
ATTTATAGTTGTATATGTAGGTGATCTACTCATCACAAGAAATAATGAAACATACTACAAAATCAAAGCAAAATTGATAAAATATTTTGAAATGACAAATTTAGGTTACCTTCATTATGACTTGGGTATTAATGTTATTAAATTATATTTTCATCAAACAACAAAAGTACATTGGTAAAATTCTAATGAAATTTGGATTGATATATTGTAAACCAATTAATATGCCTATAGAATAAAAATCTGAAGTTGACATAAGAAGATCCAATAGATTTTGATTTTATAACTTAGTATAAACAACTCATTATAAGTCTAATCTATATAACCACAACTAGTCTAGACATTTATTTTACTATTGGTGTTCTTTATAGATTCATGTAATAACCTAAATAAATTCATTAAGTAATAACAAAGAGATTTTTTCAATATTTCAAGGGAACACAAAATTTTAGATTAAAATACTCCATGGCAGTAGACTTCAATCTAGTCAAATATTCAAATTTTGACTATGCATGTGATTTTCAAGATAGAGATTCTAATCTAGGTTTCTTAATGAATTTAGAAACAATAGATATCTCTTGGAAGCCAAAAAAACACGTAGTGTTAGTCATTTCTTCAATAGAAGCAGAATATATGGCAGCTTAAGAGTTAGCCAAAAAAATAATATGGCTCAAAAGGATTCTTGCAGATTTAGAGTAACACAAGTTTCTTCAACATCACTCATGATTGACAACATATTGAGATTCAAATGACAAAGAATCCATAGTTTCATGATCAAACTAAGCACATCAACACAAAATTTCATTTGATTTAACACTATGTGAAAGATGGCAGTGTGAAATTACTACATTGTCCAACTGGAAAGCAACCAACATATATCCTTACAAATGTGTTTGGAAGACAAAAATTTGAAAAGTTCATAAACATGCTTAGTCTCAATATAACACCTATAGTAAGGGGTATGTAAAATTATTGTTCATTGTATCTATTTATTATACATGTAAACTTGTTTTTATCGTATTGTAGAAGGCGAATAGACACCTTAGGAGATGAAAGGAACAATGACTTTTTGACCTATTTATTTTTAATCTCATATATTTTTCAATTTAATAAAATACAAATTTAATTTACACTAATCACATTTATTTTTTAAAATCCAATTACCTAGGTTAACAAAATTTTGGGAATGAATACAAATCCATCAATGCACGCTTTACTTCATAACAACCCCTAACCATGTTGCAGTCATTTCATATTTTCTATTGTCAATGTCATTCTTTGTTTTTGTTGGGGTGCAGGTTAGATAGTGACTACTAGAACAAAACAAATTGATAGTCAATATCCACTATAGTTTTCTTGAGTGCAGGAACTTTCACAAATTCATGATGAGAAGAGTCCCAATTGCTAGTGCCAAAAT
This sequence comes from Torreya grandis, assembly GCA_037957365.1. NCBI lineage: Eukaryota > Viridiplantae > Streptophyta > Pinopsida > Cupressales > Taxaceae > Torreya > Torreya grandis. The sequence continues at coordinate 4,206,086 of JARHVA010000692.1, read as the reverse complement.
AGGTGACAACAAATCTTTAAAATAAGAGTTTTGTATCAAGGAATGGATATTCCATGCATAATGGGATTGAGGGGGACACATGTTGGGATTAAAAGGATAAATTTAGAGAAGGAACATAGATCCAATAATGCCCACCTTATTTCACAATGGCTCCTAATCATGTTGATGTGATTTCATGTTTTGTATCGTTAGGTGGCATTGTTCTCTACTTTTGTTGGGGCACGAGCAGGTTTGACGCTGTGAGAACTACAACAAAACAAATTGATGGTCGATATCCATAGACTAAATAAAAAATTATCAGGATTTAATTTTAAATATAAGATATAGAATACATAGGTTCATTTCCAACCATTATAGGAATGATTTTTCTATAGTTAAAGTGAGAAAAGACCCATAAGTTTATATGGACAAATAGATAATAAAGAATAAGTTATTGCCTTAAAAATTCATAGTTCTGAAAAAACTCAGAAAAAAATATTTGTTATCATGCATTGTGCCACCTAACATGAAGAGTAAATTAAAAAAATAGTGAGATGAATGCATTCTTCTATCGGATAAATTTTATTTCTATTTTTCAATTTTTCAAAAATTTATGTGTTGTGTTTATGTTGAAAATTGATGCTGAAATGCAGTTCACTCAGTTCTATTTTTAGACTAGTAGTGTAAATTTAATTTGCATGAACAGTTTTTTGTGGAGCTAAATTTAGACAGTTAATTTTTAGTTAATATATTTTTTAGAAAAAATAAAGACATAGAAAGGCTAGAGTTAGTTTTAGTTGCTATTACATGCAAATTATTATTTAGATAAATTTAAAATATTTTATTCAATAATTAGAAAAGCATGTTAACATGCAATTCTATTAATACATTGTAATTGATCTTTGTTTTCAATAAGAAGAAAGAGAATGATTCATATTTTTTGAAGTATTTTTTATTTTTTCAACTCTTATCTCTTCTATATTATGAATATTGCATATATTTTGCTATGATTTAATTTTATTTAAAAATTCTACATTTGGTATCAGAGCAGGTATTTTTCTTTTCGGTTAAAGATTTAGTAGTTGGAATTTTGCCAAAAAAAATATCATGTCAAATTCTAACTCCTTGCCCATTCCAGAATTTGATGGAAATGAGTATGATTATTGGTGTATCAAAATGATGACTTTTTTTATGAGAAAATATTTGTGAGAGATTATTGAATCAGGTTATGTAGAGCTAGTTGATTGGAATGCCCTCACAACAAATGATAAAACAACTAAGGAGGCTAAGAAGAAGAATTCTCAAACCTTATTTCATATTCAAATAGCTCTAGATAAGAGCCTATTTCCATGAATTGCAAGAGCAAAGATAGCAAAGGATGCTTAGAAGACTCTAAAAGAAGCTTACCAAGGTAGTGATCAAGTCAAAGTTTTCAAGTTACAGACATTGAAGAGAGAATTTGAGAATTTGAAGATGCAAGAAGCTGAAAGTGTGAGTACCTATTGTGTCAGAGTAAAAGATGTGGTCAATAATATGGCTACACTTGGTGAAATTGTGAACAATGAGGTTGTGATCAAAAAGGTGTTGAGGACTCTCACACCAAGGTGGAACCATGTTGCCAAAATCATAGAAGAAAGCAAGAATTTGTCTACCCTTCAATTTTATCATCTAGTTGGATATTTGATGTCTCATGAAGAAAGATTGAGAGATTCATTTGGAGAAAGTGATGAGAAAGCTTTTTTCTCCAAATTACAAATCACAAAGAATGAATATGCCAATAGTAGCATCAAAAGTAATCAAGGCCAAGGTAGAGGTCAAAATCAGAATTACTCAAGAGGAAATAGAGGCAGAGGTGGTTTCTGAGAAAGAGGTGGTTTCAGAGGAAGAGGTAGAGGCTGATTTGATAAAAGAAATATTCAATGTTATAATTGTAATAGGTATGGCCACTTTAATTATGAGTGTAGATTAAAAGAAGGTAATAATGGTAAAAGTGTTCATTATGCTCAAGAAGGTGATGAGAATCCTCTAGATAATTTATTTTTATCTTATGACAAAGCTGAAAATATTTTTAAAGATGTTTGGTATTTAGATTTGGGATGTTCTAACCACATGTAAGGGAATGAAAAACTTTTTTCTATAATGGATAAAAGTTTTAAATCCAAGATCAAACATGGTGATGACAAATCAATGGAGGTTGCTGCAAAAGGAGCTATGGAAGTCCATACAAAAGAAGGTATGAAGAGTGTTAAAGAAATTTATTACACTCCAAATTTTAAGAATAATTTGTTGAGTGTTGGAAAAGTATGTGAGAAGAGTTATAAAGTTGTATTTGAAAATCAACAATGTATAATTTATGATAAGAATCAAGGAAATAGGGTGGTAACAATTGTGCCTATGACAAAGAATAGGATATTTCCATTGAAGTTTGGTGAACATAATAAGAACCTTGTCAATATGGCATATGAGGATACAAGTTGGTTGTGGCTTCTCAAGTATGGGCATTTAAATTTTCATAGTTTGAAGATTCTAACATCAAAATCATTAGTTTTTGGTTTGCCTAAGGTTGAAGAGCACAAGGAAGTTTGTGAAGGATCTGCTAAAGGAAAACATGCAAGAGAGAAATTTCCAAAAGGCAATGCATGGAGGCCCATTATCCACTCCAGTTACTTCATTCAGACATTTGTGGTCCTATGCAGATAAAGAGTTTGGGTAAGTCATCACATTTCATTACTTTTATTGATGATTACTCTTGACAGTGTTGGGTTTATTTTTGGAAGACCAAAGGTGAAGCTCTTAAGACATTAAAGAGGTTTAGAGCCCTTGTAGAAAATGACAAAGGGTGAAAAATCAAATTCTTAAGGACTGATCATGGAGGAGAATTTTGTTCAAAAGCCTTTCAAGGTTATTGTGATATGCATGGCATCAGAAGACAACTCACCACTGCATACACACCTCAACAAAATGGTGTAGCTAAAGGGAAGAATCATACAGTGGTGGAGATGGCACAAAGCATGCTACAAACAAAGGGATTAAGTAATTCTTTTTGGGGAGATGCAGTTGCTACAGCAGTATATATTCTCAATCGGAGTCCCACTAGTGCACTTGACAGGATGACTCCGTATGAAGCTACTATGAGAAAAAGCCAAATGTTAATTATTTTAAAGTTTTTGGTTACTTAGCCTATGTTCATGTTCCTGATCAAAAGAGGCAAAAGTTAGATCCCAAAAGTGAGTCATGTATTTTTGTTGGATATAGTGAGGAAAGTAAGGCTTACAATTTATATAATCCTCTCACTAATAAGCTTATTGTGTCAAGAGATGTGATTTTTGATGAAGGGGGAGTTTATGGTCATCAAAAAGGCCATATGGAGAAGTCAAAAGCTATTTTCAATGAAGTTATTATGGATGATATTGATCATGGGCAGCCCACTAATATTTCTATTCCAAGTGCTACAAATCCACCAAGTAACCCCTCATCTAGTTGTTCAATTCCAAGAATAAGTCCAAATTCAAGTCCTAGTTCTATAAGGAAGGTAAGAAGATTGAGTGACATTTATCAAAGGAGTTCAAATCAAGCACATGAAGAAAAACCAAGAGGTGAGACACTATATTTTGCTTTACTTACCAAGGCTGATTTTGAACCATCATGTTTTGAAGATGCATATACTAATGAGGTTTAGATGCAAGAAATGCAAGAAGAGATGGATTCTATTCACAGGAATGAAACTTGGGAGCTTATCAAGCTTCCACATGACAAGAAGAAGATTGGAACCAAATAGGTCTACAAGACTAAGTGTAATAGTGATGGAAGTGTTGAAAGGCATAAGGAGAGATTAGTTGCTAAAGGATTCACACAAAAGGATGGCATTGATTATGAAGAGACATTTGCATCAGTAGCAAGACAAGAGACCATTAGAATGCTAATTAATTAGCATCTCAAAAGAATTGGAGCATCCATCATATGGATGTGAAAAGTGCCTTCTTGAATGGGTAATTAGAAGAAGTATATGTGGAACAACCACAAGATTTTGAAGTGCAAGGAAAAGAAAATTATGTCTACAAGTTAAAGAAGGCTTTGTATGGCCTCAAACAAGCACCAAGAGCATGGTATGCTAGGATTGATGGATATTTTCAAGAGAATAGCTTTCAAAGAAGTAAGAGTGAACATACCCTTTACTACAAACAAGAAGGTAATGATATTCTAATTGTAAGTTTGTATGTTGATGACTTGTTGTATATGGATAGCAGTTCTATGATGAAGGATGAATTCAAAGTTTTCATGATGAATGAATTTGAGATGAAAGATTTAGGCCATATGAAATATTTTTTAGGAATGGAGGTTTATCAAAGAGAGAATAAAATTTTTATTTTTCAAACAAAGTATGCTAAAGATATGTTGAAGAAACTTAATATGGTTGATGAGATAACCTATAGAAGTATTGTTGAAAGTTTAATGTTTCTAACTCACACAATACCTGATATTTCTTATTCAGTTTCACTTATTTCAAGGTACATGACAGAGCTATCGAAAATACATATGAAAGTAGCCCAAAGAATTTTGAGGTATGTGAAAAGCACTATAGATTTTGGTATTCATTACTACACTTCTAAAAGGTTCAATCTTGTTGGATTTAGTGATTCTAGTTGGGGAGGTAGTTTGGATGACCAAAAGTCAACATATGGGAATTGTTTTTCTTTTGAATCTGGTTTGATTACTTGGAGCTCAAAGAAGCAATGTATAGTTTCCCTTTCTTCTACAGAAGTAGAGTATTTTGCAGTCACTTCAGTAGGGACACAAGCATTATGGCTCAGAAAACTTTTTGAAGAAATTGGAGAGATTCAAGTTCAGCCCACAATTATTTTTTGTGATAATATTAGTGCTATTAAATTGGCCAAGAATCCAGTCCATCACATCAGGATAAAACATTTTGATTTAGAGCTTCATTTTATCTGAGATTCAATGCAGATGAAGGTAGTAGAATTGAAATACATCAACACTAAAGAACAATTGGCAGATATCTTCACGAAAGTAGTTGCAATAGATCATTTTTTTACACTCAGAGATCAAATTGTGAACCCACTCAGCATCAAGGGGGAGTATGTTGAAAAGTGATGCTGAAGTGTAGTTCACTCAGTTCTATTTTTAGACTAGTAGTGTAAATTTAATTTGCATGAACAGTTTTTTGTGGAGCTAAATTTAGACAGTTAGTTAATTTTTAGTTAATATATTTTTAGAAAAAATAAAGCCTTAGAAAGGCTAGAGTTAGTTTTAGTTGCTATTACCTGCAAATTATTATTTAGATAAATTTAAATATTTTATTCAATAATTAGAAAAGCATGTTCACATGCAATTCTATTAATACATTGTAATTGATCTTTGTTTTCAAGAAGAAGAAGGAGAATGATTCCAATTTTTTGAAGAAGTATTTTTTGTTTTTGCAACTCTTATCTCTTCTGTATTATGAATATTGCATATATTTGGCTATGATTTAATTTTATTTAAAAATTCTACAGTTTAAAACCCGCAACCTCTTGAAACTCCCAATAATTCAATTCTTTTTTTTAAGATTATTGAATTTTGTTAATTTTTTTTATTATGCATAATATGTTTTGAATTTTTCTGGCTGTGCAGGGTGCCCTAGAGACCACCTAAAAATTATAAGTTAATTGTAAAATGTGGTCTTTTCACACCTTCGAGACTCTAAATATCATTTGTGTAGGTTATTGAAGCATCATTACTTTTTGGAGCAGTCGTATGTTTTTTCACATATTTGAGGTCCTCTAAGTGTCATTTGTGTAGGTTGGGGGAAAGAAAAACTAAGATTCTAAGGCTTGTAAGGCATTGAGTCATTCTCATATTGATCTCGTCTCTTTGTGGATTGGGTCACTCAAGGAGACACGGTTAAGTGCCTTACCTCAATTGATATTAATCTGGTCATACATTTAGTGTCGTTAAGTTTTTATTTGGGGTTAATTCTCTCATACAAATCAGATCAATTCAAATTATTATCGAAATTCAACATCTAACTCAGCTAGGGTCCTTTGCATGAACACTAAATTTGCTTTGAACGACCATTTACCTCAACCGTGAGCCTTTAAGAAGGCCTTAAGCCACTTCCCTACTCAAAGGACCCAGACTACACCTTAATTCATAAATTGAAATAATAATTTTCATGGGGCTGGAGTTTTGCCATGTTTGTATGGCATTGAATCGTTCTCTTATCGACCCTATCTCTATGTGGATTAGGTTACTTAAAGAAAACTAGACTGCACCTTACTTCAAATTTATACTAATTTGGTCATATATCTAATGCCTCACGATTGATCTTAACCAACACTTATAAATTGGTGAAGTCCACACTCCCAACCAATGATATAAATCTCTACTAAAAACGTTAAATATTAAAAAATAATTTATTTATTATCTAATTAAAATCAACAAATTTATAAATGTTGGTTAAACTTGTCCATCCTTAACTTAACTTTCAACCAAGACCAATTCTCCCACATAAGTCAAACCAACTACAACTGTTATCGAAACTTGACATCCAACTCCACCAGGCTCTATTGCATAAACCCCAAATCTACTCTGAACAACCGTTTGCCTCAGCTGGGAGCCCCTCTTTGCTCCCTAAGAAGGGCCTTAAGCCACTTCCCTACTCAAAATATTTCCATCCGATGAAAATTATAATGCATATCTAATGGGTAAAATGAATAGATAAATAAATGTATATCTAAAATGTTAAATAGATATGTAAAAAAGCATTCAACTGAAATGAGAATGCTTAGCCAAAGTTCATCAAGTAGACTACAAATTCTATTTTTCCCTTACAAGGTAACGGACACAGACAGAAAGAAATATACACAGAGAAAGAAATAAGTAGATAGATATCCGGAGCACACCGACTCTCATAAACGAAACCGCAAAAATGCTACACTGACCCACCCCAAACAGACATTGGAAAAAAAGATTGTAACTTTAAAATAAGAGCAGGCGAAATTTTCTTCATAATTAATATATAAAACAATTAAATTTTCATTTTTAAATATAATTATGTGAAAATTTTTAAATCGATATTTCGAATTACAATCTGTAAACCATCATTAAAATTATATTTTTATATTAATAATGGTTCATAATGTGTAACTCCAAACATCGATTTAAAACTATTCACACAATTATATCCAAAAATTATGGCTATAATTAAATTATGTACAGTGCCATAGTAGTGCGCCATACATGCTTTTTTCTCTGCATCATTAACGAGGGAATAATGACGTCTCGTGTAGATTCGGAGGGATTTATGAACTCTTCGTGGTCGTATATGATCGAGCCTCCAAGTAGGTCCGGTCAATGCCTGGTACAAATGCCAGATCTCCTTTGATGGCCATGTGAGTGAAATTTCTTGAGTGCAAGCCCATTGATAAGACTGATTTACTGCAGTTCCCACAACAAAGCCACCACAGCTGCTCAAAAGATACAGATCCCAGACTTAGTTTTATTTTGTGAAGGAAAACTCTTTGAACTGATCAAATATTACTTTTCAACAATAAAATGTATGATTGTTACATAACATGAAAGGATATGAGAGATGCCAGCATTACAAAAAGTTCGGTGAAGGCGGGATTTGTATATGTCATGGTTGCATATGTGATATCTTCGAGTGTTGCATTGGCAGATCGCAGGAGGCAGTCTTGCAGCATTACAGCCAATCTCAAACCTTCCTTCTTGTAATATTAAATGCGAGTCTCTCGCACATGAAATCGTTCAAGAACGATGTACACAACCAAGCTGCGAATAAGTACAGTAGCCCAGCAAGTAGTAAAAGAAGGAACGATTATCATAAATGTGTATTTCATAATTATAAACACGACAGAAAAATAAAACCCAGCTTGGCGTCACTTTTCTTGCACTCAAATAAGGTATGGGTGGGACTGGGGATGATTCAAAGAATTCATAGCAGCATTAGCCAGGTACGATCGTGATTGATCAAGGAAATCAGTGGCTTCAATTCAATTTGTGGTTTTGCAATGTACAGACATATTTCTGACCCTTGATCAAGACTGACAGTTAAATGTTGTCAGTGTTGTATAATGCCTATCAGCCTAATTAATGTACTAAAAATGCTTTTAAAGTAGATGCTGATGCTAATGCTGTTTAAATTAATAATATTATTATCCTGGAGGCATCTATACCAGGATTAACTTCTATAGATTCGTCTGCAGATCTTTTCTGATGCTTTATTTGTAAATCAATGAATGCTACGTAGCCTTCTTTATAATCACCCAGCCGGATACAGCCTGTTTTCTTGAAGATTTTTTCGCTGGTTAAAGAGTGAGACGTAGCCTTAGGTAACCCAAACGAAACATCTTTTATATTAGCTTTTATGTTGTACGCTTCAATCAGACTATGGGAGCACTCTTAGAGTGCAAGAGCGCAGGTAGAGTGTTAGAATAGTCAGGCTGAATAAGAGAGCAGATGGCAACAATATTGCACACGACACCTTTTCTGAATTAATGTCTTTCAACTAAGGACCTCACCTTCCTCACTGCTAATGTCACCTATAATCAATTCACTGATAATTGCTCTCTTTTTGAACAATAATACCTGAAATATTAACTTATTTATTATTTATTGCATTGGATTTTTTCCACTAGCAGATTGATTTATTTCATCAAAGGTTAATAATTCATAGGAGTATATTTCTCCAGACAAAAAGTTGTGGTAGAATAACATATTTTCGTTTTACGAACCTTGATTTTTATAGAAATATATGTACCTTTAGCTTTTTTTTTTAAATAGATGTTCTTTATTTTTTGTGTTGAAATTGTTAATCCAAGCATATTGTCTTCAAACTAAAACAAAATTAGTGTTGCTATAACAACATTACAAGAAAAAAACCATAAAAATACAGTCAAGAAATAGAGAAACACAGCATAGTGTTGAAGAAGATACAGAGAAGAGCTTATGCCTTAAACTTATAATGGTTTTTTCTAAAATATTCATCCTTTTGCATTTATTCACAATCCTTGCAATGTCTACACCGAAAATTGATATTTCTTCGACATTTTGCATTAATATATATATATATATATATATATATATATATATATATATATATATATATATATATATATATATATATATTTTTACCTTAATTTTATTAACCCTCTATTCATAAACTTATTCATCATCATCCCAACAACCCATCATATAGAAGACACTTAAAAATTGTATAAGGCAGATGCCCTTTTTTATTTTAAAATATTACATGTAAAGATTATATTAAATTCATGAAGCTTTGAAAAGAAGTTAACAACTATCCCGTTAAAGTCCAACTCAGAGACGTGCCCTCAAGTTAAGAGGTTTGATTAGAGGAAAAAATGTGATTCTCACAATTACAATAGTAGTAATTTAGTGGTGAAGAGATTTTGCAATTTTGACCAATTCATAGAAGAGAAAACCTTTTCCTTGATGTCTTATGAAAAGTTTAGCAATGTGAAATATGATTAAATTAAATGTTTTAAAATTTAGTAGTGGTTTGTTAATCTTTCAAAATCAATAATAGATAAACATATGAGTACTCTCTTTTATATCAGAAAAATGCTTATCAAACCTGTGTTGAATTTTTTAATTAAAGTGAATGTTTTCACCAAAATGTAAGTCATGACATATACAAATTAAGTTCTTAATGAAATGTATTATTGATGGATGTTTTAAAGTGAATGTTTTTACCAAAATGTAAGTCATGACATATACAAATTAATTTCTTAATGAAATGTATTGTTGATGGATGTTTTAATAATAAATGTATTAAAAAAAAAATTATAATATATGTTTTAAAATAATTGTTATGTTTTTTTTAATATGTAAGATATATTATTACATATTTTTATTATTATTTATATTTTAAGTATTCTATATATTTAAAAATTTATGTTTTAAAATAAAATAAAAAATTAAAATAAATTTTAAAAATAATATTAAAAAAATTGATTAAATTATCATTATATATTATTATTAAATTGTCGATATTTTAATATATATATATATATATATATATTAATTCACATACGCACACACATACACGAGGTTTCATAATAGATATTAGATTTACATGCCCTATACACATTATATAAGGGTTGGTATCTTGTAGGGTAGTAACATTTTTGATTGGGTGTTTTGTATTATGAATTTTGGATAAGAAAATCATGAGAGTTGATTTTATTGTGGTAGGGATCCACATTTTATGTACAGCTTGAACTAATGTTGCAATACCATTGACATTGATAAAATACTTTTCGGTCCTAGAGTTTATCTATTAACTTATATTTATCCATGCTACGAATATGTTGACACATGGAATAATTAATCCAAGCATAAAAACATATTAAAATGTCATTCGAGTCAATGCACAAAGTTGGCGGACAAAAATGTGGCATTCATGGGGATAGATTTTTTTTTTTTTTTTTTTTGCAAAGGGCATACATCATTTTCTCTAAAAGGCATATGCCCTTTAGGCTCGAGACCAATTTGAATCATATTTAAAATGGTATTTTTAAATAAAAAGAGCATATGCCCTATTAATAAAAGGGTGTAATCCGTTTGATGTGAAAAAGGGCATATGCCTTTTGCACTGTAAAAGGTGTACATCATTTACACTATAAATTGCATAAGCCCTTTGAGTTAAAATAGGTTCTCATTGTGCTTATTTAGTCAGTATGCCCTTTACACTATAAACGGCATACAAACTTTGAATTCAAATAAGTTCTTTTTGTGTTTGGTTAGTTAGATTTGTATATATTTAGGTAAATATTTAATAAAATATAGTGCCAAGGGTGCATGCCCTTTGAATTCAAATAGGTTCTTGTTGTGTATGGTCAATTAGAGTTGTATATATTTAGGTAAATATTTAGTAAAATAAAATAAATTAATTTTATATTATTATACTTTAAATTTATTTTACTAAATATAACAAATTAGGCCCACTTTGCATCTTTTGAAATTGATTATAGAGATATAGGAGTTACTATTTAGAAGTTACTTTTTGAAATTGATTCTAATTAATACTTAGTTTTCAGGATTAGAAGATATAATAAAAAATTAAGTTTTAAATCATGGTATGTATGTAATAGATCTATACCATTGAGGATTAATGCCTACCTTACCTACTTGAGTATGGCCTACCTACTTTAACTACTTGAATATGCCCTACCTAATTCAATAATCGAGCCATATCTTGATCTCAATGAATATGCCCTACCTAAATACTAGAGTCATATCTTGATCTTGATAATTTTATACATACCTTATTATACCTAAGGATTCCCTACCTAATTTAACTATTTGAGTATGCCATGTATACTTTACCTATTTGAGTACATCCCATATCTAATTGAATACTAAATCCATATCTTTATCTTGGGTATGTCCTACCTAAATACTTGAGCCATATCTTGATCTTAGCTACACCCTACCTACCCTTTTATAATTTAGTATGCCCTACCTACTTTGTTTACTTGAGTATTCCCTACCTACCTATCTTTATTTCACTACCTACTTGAATATACCCCACCTATTTTGATATGGACTACCCAATTGAATACTTGAAATATATATTGATATTGAATACCCATATCTAATCCTTATTGTATATATCTTACCTGAGACATATATTGAATACCTAATACCTTAGCCATACATTTAAAGGAGTGGAGGCATTATCATGCTTGAAAATCATTATAAGGGGCATTATTAGATCAAGGGATATAGGAAAGGGGTCATTATCAAGGGATGATTGAAAATTAGGATAGAGGGAATTATCACCTATATAGAGAAAGGAGAGGGGGGATTGATTGAGACATATATTTAAAGGAGAGGGGGGTTGAATGAGCGATATATTGAAAGGAGACAGGGTATTCTCACCTATATAGAGAAAGGAGTGATTAGGGGTAATTATGTAAGAGGATTGAAGGTAGATTCAGGTTAAATTCCTAAATAATTTCAAGGTTTTTTAATCAGTGGGTCTATAGATATACATAAATGAATTTAACATGTAACCTATAACATATATAATAATGATACAATCATTCATACATTATATATACCACACACCTAGTATTACATGTAGGTATACGATCACTCACACGTGGAATATACTTGTAGTCATGATAGGAGCACTCATACCAGATATGAATGTAGATAATCACCATAGTACACTCAATTTCCACCTAAACCATTAACCTTAAACCCCAAACCCTAAACCCTAAACCCTAAACCTTAAAAAACTTAAACATTGAACCCTCAACCCTAAAATCTAAACCCTAAGCCATAAACCTTAAACCATGAACACTAAATCATATACCCTAAAATCCAAAAACATAAACCCTAAACACTAAACCATAAAACTTAAAACCTAAACCCAAAATCTTAAAAACTAAACCCTAAACTTGAAACCACTCACCCTAAACCCTAAATGTTAAATTATAAACACTAAACCACAAATCTTAAACACTAAACCATAAACCCCAAATGCTAAATCACAAACCCTAAATAATAAAACCTGAGTTCTAAACCCTCAACCATAACCCAAATATTAAAATCCTAAAACCTAAACCTTAAATTTAAAACCAAAAACTGAAAACACCAGTCCCTAAACCTTAAAATATGACCCTAAAACTTTAAAATTAAAACATATCCCTTTAATTCCCAATCCTACACCCCATATCCTAAACCTTAGAGTATAAAATCTAAATTATAAGCCCTAAGACATAACTCTAAAACTTGAACCCTTAAACCTAAACCCTAAACCATAAACTTACACACTCATTCCTAACCCAAACCATAAATATTAAACCTAGAACCCTAAACCTTGAACCCTAAATTTTAAACCATAAACCCAAAATACTAAACCCCTAACCCATAAACCCTAAAATTTAAACCCTAAAACCTAATCCCTAAAACCTAAATGTTAAACCCTAAAACTTAACATATAAGCACCAAACCCTAACCATAAACCCAAAACACAAAACTAAGAATTCTAAATCCTAAAAAATAACCCCTAAATTTAAAATGCTATCAAATAAGCCCTAAATTATAAACCCTAATCCCTAAACCCTAAACTCTCAACACTAAAACCAAATTCTAAACCCTAAATATTGATTTTTAATACATAAAACCTAAACCTAAAACCCAAATTTGTAAACCCTAAACTTTAAACAATAAGCCTTAAAAACCTTACCCTGACCCTAAGTCCTAAACCATGAACCTTAAACCCTAAATATTAAAGATAAACCCCAAAATTGTAAGCACTAGACTCTAAGGACTAACCCATAACCTTAAACCTTAAACTTTAAACCTTAAAGACTAAATTCCAAACCCTAAAATCATAAACCCTAAACTTTAAACCTTGAACCTTAAACCCTAAACTTTGATCTCTTAACCCTAAACACTAAAAACTAAACATTAAACCCTAAACCTTAAATTGTAAACCCTAGACCTTGAATGTTAAACCTTTAAGCATTGATTATGAACCCTAAACCTAAGCCCTAAATCCAATACCAAAAACCATTAATTCTAAACCTTAAACTTTATACCCTAACAATGAATAAAAAACCTAACCTTAAATAGTAAAACATAATATCTAAACCCTAAGCATCCAACCATAAACCCTAAACTACAAACCTTAGACCCAAAATACTAATCCCTAAACACTAGACCTTAAAAATCTAAACCCTAAACCTTAACCCCTAAACCCTAAACCCTAAATACTAAAACCTAAAAAATAAAAACCCCATACCCTAAACCCTAAATTCAAAATGCTAAACTCTAAACCATAAATATTGAACCCTAAAACATAAACCTTAAACCCTTAGATCTAAAACCTAAACCCTAAACACTAAATCCTAAACACCAAAACATTAATATTGAACCTCAAACACTAAACCCTTATGTGGAAAATAAGAAATCAAAATACCATTCATGAGTCATTATAAAAAGATATTTTTCACTCCAAAATAAATGTTAGTTAGATGGGTAAATCCCTACATGTTTAAATTCCAATCTCGCATTTACATGACCTAACTAATTTATTTTAGACTCATATAAAATAGAGTCATCACCTAGCATTTCAAACTCATAGAGGACATTATCACTACTATTTGGGGTATAAGGGAGTGCTTTTGATCTCTATAAAGTATCATTCTTATATAAAAATCACACATGTCACTATCTCTCTTTCCCTAAACCATATGGAAAGAGTGGTTCAATTTTATAAATTGACATTAATCATGATCATTTTTCATCGTAATCATTCCCTCATCATTTATCATACTCCCTCATCCCTATCCCATCAACCTTCATTATCCCTCATCATCCATAATGAAATTATCATTGGTCCTCATCACCACTAATCACTCCCTCATTGGCCCTTATTAGCCCTTATCATCCCTAATCACTCCCTTATCATCCTTTGTCATCCCTAATCACTCTCTAATCGATCCTTAACATCCCAAATTTTGCATAGTCACTATCTCATCATCCTTCATCATCCCTAATCACTCCTTTTATGGCTCTCATTATCTCTAATTATAATTTCATCGACCCTTATCATCCCTAATTACCCCTCATCATCATTAATCATCCCTAATCACTCTTTCATTAGTCCTCATTATCCCTTATCATCCCTAGTCACTCCTTCATCAACCCTCATCGACCCTTATTATCCTTCATCATCATTAATCACTTCTCCATCAACCCTCATCATCCTTTATCATCTCTTATCATCTACAATAACTCTCTAATTAATCCTCATCATCTATTATTATCTTTAGTCAGTCCCTTATCATCTTTTATTATCCATAATCATCTCTAACCATCATTAATCACTCCCTCATCAGTCTTCATTATGCCTAATCATACCCTCATCAACCCTCATCATCCCTCATTGTCCCTCAACATCCCTAATCATTCCCTAACACTTCATCATCAACCCTTATAATCCATCATCATATTTAATTAGTCCATCACCAGTCCTCATCATCCCTAGTCACACCTTGATAAGCCCTCATTTTCCCCCATCATCATTAATTAGTCTTTGCCTTATATCTTTCTACATTGGTAATATAAATACTACAATAAATATAGTAAGTTTTTTCATAACTCATTTATTTAATCTTATTCTTCACAAGAGATGGTTAGCATATAATGGAATTAGTATTTGTGAGACTCAATTTTTTAATAATCATACTATTCTGATAGATAAAACCAAACCTACAAAATTGGAATATGTCTATAATATTATAGATGGAAATGTTTTTAGTTACCATGGGTAGAGGTTTTTTATTTTTTTCATACATTTTATCTTACTATTGTATCTTCATCACTATCTTCATCTTCAAAAACCTAATCAATCATAAACTTACTTTCTATCAGTGGATTAAAATCCTTAAATCTAGTAGTAGGACATCTGTTCGCTAAGTCACAATTTTTATTCTTGAAATCAAAATTACTAATGTGTTTCTAAAATCCATTTTTTAAAATATGCAAACCATAAAACAGGACCTAGATATATAATTTAAAACTTAAAAAAATCCAAACTCTAATGTGTAATGTTGCATAAATTCTTCCCAACCTTAAAAAAATTAGAGTTGAGTATAACATACCTTGTGATTTTGCATTCCACTCATGCCCACTTGGGCCTTGAAAAACCATATTTTAATTAGTTTAGTTTATAATATTTGGAACAATTGTAGGAGCAATAGGATACAAGTAACATAATACCAAATGAGTTTTGGCCAATTTTTAAAATACACCTAAATAAAAATAATGAAGAATAATAATTGAGTATCAAAGTTACCAATATATTTTACAGGTGTTCAAACATTATTAAATAAATAATTTAAGTGGGACATTGGAACACCCTATTTATATGTGTTTTCCATGAAGTTTATAATAATTCTGATTGCATAACATGAAAGGTAAAAAAAATCTTGCTTGTATCTTCATTCTTCATGTCAAACACAAATGCAAAAGCCTATAAAAAAGAACATAAAATTCAAGTATAAGAATAAGAAAATCTTGTTAAGAAATATAAAATTTTTTGAATACAATTACCATGGTATAATTTTTAGGTAGTGAAAATATGGAGA
Organism: Torreya grandis; assembly: GCA_037957365.1. Lineage (NCBI taxonomy): Eukaryota > Viridiplantae > Streptophyta > Pinopsida > Cupressales > Taxaceae > Torreya > Torreya grandis. The sequence continues at coordinate 4,189,959 of JARHVA010000692.1, read as the reverse complement.
CAAACATTCTCAAGTAAACTTAGCATGTTACAAAAGAAAGAAATTTGATGATTCCCTCTCTCCTACTTTTCAAGCATCCCTTGATAATGACCTCTCTTTTTATCCCTTGATTTGATAATGCCCCCACTCCTTTCAATATATGGTTTGGGTATTCAACTAGGTATCAAATATTCATGATATAGCTCAAACAAGATAGATATAATAAGGATTAAATATGTGTATTTAAGATCTATATATGACTCAGGTATTTAATTGGGTAATAAATACTAAATTATGTAGGTCATACACAAGTAGGTAGGGAAAGAACAATAGTTAGGTAGAGCATACTCAAGTAAATAAGGTAGGTAGGACATACTCAAGTACAATAAGGTAGGTAAGGCATAATCAAGATCAAGATATGGCTAGAGTATTTAAATAAGGCATACTTAAGATCAAGATATGGATCAGGTATTTAATTAGATATGGCATGGACTCAAGTAGGTAAGACATACACAAATAATTAAAGTAGGTAGGGCACACTCAAGTACAAGAAGTTAAGAAGAGAATAATCAAGATCAATTTATATGGTTCAAGTATTTAGGTAGTGCATTCTTGATATCATTAAATGGCTAAGTTATTCAACCAAATAAGGTATACTAAAGTAGCAATAGTAGCTAGGTCATACTCAAGTGGGTAAATTAGGTAGATCATCCTCAAAGTTATAAATATATTACATACGTAATGTGATTTAAAACTTCATTTCTCATTCTATCTTCTAATCATAAAATTTTGAAAACTAATCATAGGTCAAAATAGATTTTAAACAAACTATCTTCTAAATGGTAACTCTTACAACTCTATAATTGATTTCAGAAGATGTTGAGTGCTACTAAATTATACGGGACATTGCAAAGGGTGTATGCCATTTTAAAATTTATAAGCCTTTTATTTTCTTTTTTCCCTCCAAATTTAACTTGATTATAGGTCGAGGAGGGTTGAACCTAGCTTAAACCTTGTCATAGACCCGCCCATATAATTTTTTAAAAATTTATGTAATTTTTGTCTTTATCGACATATCTAATCAAATATATTTATTATTTAAATATATATATGCATATACATATATATGTGTGTATATGTATATGTATACATACATATATAGATACATACATACATACATATATAGACACAGTCAACTATTAATTGATTGGTCATAGGTTCAAATCCTATTTGAGAACATTTATTATCAAAGCTACTCCCCTATCTTTTCTCTAATTTAGACAGCTGATTTGGAATAAATCTCTATTTGCTCTGACACATTATGTCAAAATAATTAACTATTGATTAATTTAATTTAATAGTCATTTGAATCATATAAATATTGGGAATATATGCATATGTGTATATATACATATATTTTTAGAAGAGAAATCTTAGTTTTTAAATATATAATTGTTTTCAATGTTAAAATATTGTTTTTAATTATTATTAATTTTTACACAATATATTTCATTAAAAATACCTTTATAACTTTATGTCCAGTAATCAAAAGTTTATAAAACATATACCTAACCAATTTATACATCCTTGGCTATATTTTTAAAAAAATGAATTTCATAAAGATCAAAAAGTTGTGTTCATAAACTTTCAGTTCTAATTTTTCAATTGTCTTGACTTTTTAACATATTATTTTTTAAATATTATTAGAAAATTAATAAAAAATATCATGACCAATCTTAGGCGTTTTATCTATCTGTATATGAAATTTCATACAACAATTCATTTGTTTAATAAAAAATAAGTGTTTCTACACATGCATTCTCGTTATCTTTTCACAAAAAAGTTTCAAACCATTGTTATAAATTTATCAGTTTCACACATTGTTATGATATAGGTATTGAAAAAATATATATATTTAAAAACTACATTTAGAATGACATAATTCATATTCTTATGTTATTGTCAAATTCTTTTTCCAAGTTTTTTAAAAACTATCTCCAATTTTAACTATTTTTACTTTCATAAAAAGTGATGTTTTAAGCTCCCCTTTGACCCCCATTATTTTGCATTTATCCATACTTCAATCCTAGAATAAAAGTTAGGCATAATTTAAGTTTGTCTTTTTAAGCATCTTATATATCCATATAGAAAAAAATCATAAAATCTAACAGATTCTTCATTAAGAAAAAGATATTTTGAAAATATTTAAAATGAATATTATATTATTATTACTTAATACTTCATGTAAAAAAAATTAAATAATATCAACTATTATAATTTCGCAATGAAATACGATTGTCAAAATTACACTCTTTCAATTTATAAACCCTATCTTACCAAAATAAAATCTTCCCTACTCAAAAGATTCCCATCCCTCTACATCAGGATGAAAAGCTTAATTCACATCTAATGAGGAAAATTAATAGACTAATAAATGTATATCTAAATTTTTAAATAGATATGTAGACTATATTTTTTACCGTTGATCAAAGATTGATAATTAAATATTATTAGTGTTGTGTAATGCCTATCAGCATAATTAATGAGCTAAAAATTCTTTTATAAGTAGACACTAATGCTAATTCTCTTTTTTAAAGATTAAAAATATTATTATGTCAGAGGCATCTATTCTCTGAGGAACTTACCATAGATTTGTCTATAAATATTTTTTGATGCCTTCTTTGCAAATCAATGAGTGTTTCATAGTTTTCCTTGTAATTACCTAGTCAGATACAAATAGTTTTATTAAAAAAAAATAGCTAGTTAAAGAGTGACACATAGCCTTAAGTAACATAAATGAAACATCTTATCTACTAACTTTTATGCAGTATATTTCAATCACAGTATAACAACACTCTTAGAGCACAAGAACGCAAGTAAAGTGTTAGAATATTCAAGCTAAAGTAGAGAGTAAATGGAAACAATATTACACACAACACCCTTTCTAGATTCATTTATTATAGACAAGGACATCACCTTTGACACTTCTAAGATCACTTATAATAAATTTACTTGTAATTTCTCTTTTCTTAAACAATAATATCTGAAATATAAACTTATTTATTATGTATTGGTTTTTTTCCCCTACTGATTGATTTATTTCATCAAAGGTTCATAATTCATTGTAATATATTTTTTTAGACAAAAAATTGTAGTAGAATAATGTATATTCATATTATGAACCTTGATATTCATAAAAATATGCATACTTTTAGCCCATTCTCTTCGTAGTTGTTCACTATTTTCTGTATTAAAACTTTTGAAGGCCATAAATTTTGATCTATAGTTTTGTTTGCACCCATCTTCACACTAAAAGGACCAATTCAAAAAATTTAATGCAGCCATAACTAGGTCTATCGACTTATGGATATTTTTTGATATCCATATGTGACCATTTAAGGGTCTGAAATTATAGTTTAATATTATTTCTGATATTTTTTTATTTTTAAAAGTTGTATATTTTTATAACCAGACTTGAACTTTAGTTGATATTTATCTAATAGGTTGATTTTAGTGTTTATTTTATTTTTATATATTTTTATATATGTGCACACTAACATGTAAAACTTACTAAAAATAACAACTGATAAAAATAACAAGTCAAGTTTTATTATTTTTTAGAGTTTTCAGATTTTGCATGTCAACTCCAATTTTGAGTTGAGGCTTATTTATGCAATGTTTTTAATTATTTCAATTATTCAATACGAATCAATATAGGTTATTATTCCAAAATATTTTCTTGTTAGTATTTTCTTACTTTGATAGTATTCAGGTTCATTATTTGGTATTAGAGCAAATTTGAATCTTGGAGTTAAAAGAGATAGTGAGAAGATGAGGAGGAATCACTAGGATGAACAAGAGTATGCAAGATATATAGAGGCAAGTATAAAAATTAATTGAAATTGTTGTGAATTAAAGACAAAGGAGAACAAAATATTATGTAGAGGATAACATAGATCATGAAGAGAAAATTCCATAAGAGGATGAGAAGTAGAAATAGATGCTTTCAATAGAAGAGAGAACACTGAGAGATTTAGAAGAAAGGAATTAAGGTTAAAATTATAGCTTATAGAAGATGTTTAAAACATGGATTTGATAGATTAGATGAACATCATGGAAAATTTCTTCAAATGGAGAACTATGAGATAAGAAAAGAAGGTAAATTTTTCATGCATGAAGAGACATGCAATGATTTGGTTAGATCACTAGCAAAGATAAATACAAATAAAACTTAGAGAGAATATCAACTCATGAAAATATATGGAGAATAAGTTAAGGAAGAAATTTCTTCTTGTGGATTATGCACAAACCTTATATACAAAAGTTTTTAAAAAGTGAGGCAGAAGGATCACAGTACATAAATGAGTTTCAAAATCTTTCCATAAGAGTGGATCATAATGAAACATAAGAAAAAATGGCTACAAGGTATGTAAATCATTTTAAGGATTATATTCAAATAAATTAAGCATACATAGAATACTTTGCATGGAGGAAGATTATCAATTAACTTTGAAGATAGAAGAAAAATAAAATAAATAGAATTTTAAAAGAAAATATATTGGGCCAAGTAGAGGAAAATCCCCTCTAATAATGAGATGAGATGAATTTAATACAAATATAGGTAGGTTTAACACCACTAGAGGAGAATCATCATGAGGTGTAGAAAGATAAAAAGATAATGGACAAGGGTTTCAATACCAACAAAGAGGAAGAAGATTTCAGAGAGGATCAAACTATAGTGGTGATAAAGGATGGTTTCTAAATCAACGTAGGTCTTATGTTAGTTACAGATGTGGATAAAAAGCCATAAATTATTTGAGTGTCTATATTACTAAGATCAAGAACCAGTAATGGCATGTACATCCATGTATTTTGTGCATGTCTTTTTTCCACTTGACATATCCTCTACCTTGAAACATATCATACCACATCTATCTTAATCTTTGGTAAAAAATAATTCTCTTCCACTAAATCTATTATCTTTGTCTTACAAAAATATTCAACTGAACTTCCACTTTGTAATTATCTTATAATAATGTCTCTTCGAGACCTAATTGGAATACATAATTATTTTCCTTTGAAGATATAACCATCTTGCATAAGATATTCATCATAAACATTACTTGTATCATATGGACCAATGGATTCCTTCATTTCTCAACTATCTTGCCAAAAACTAGATCAATATTATATACTTCCTTAAAAAATTTAAAACCAATTACTTCACTTTCCATATTAGTTATCTATCTGACTCCCCTACTCAAAGCATTAGCACCTTAATTTTATTTTCTTGATTTGTTTTTCAACATGAAATTATAACCCTAAAAAAATCCACTTTGCATGCCTTCTATTTAAATTTCTTTAGTGTTCACATACTTCAAAGCCTCATGATTAATAAATAGGATAAACTCCTTAAGCACTAGGTGATGCCTCCAATGTCTTAATGATTTTACAATGGCATAAAATTTAACATAATATGTAGAATACTTTATTCTTACCTCATTCAATTTATCACTAAAATATACTATTGGCTTCCCTTTTTCACTCAACATAGCACGAATTCCCACAAATATAGCATCACAATCAACCTCAAACAATTTACTAGAATATGGTAATGATTAAATAGGTTTTTATATAATTTTATTCATAAAAAAATCAAAGATTACTATTTTTTCCCTTATCCATGAAAATTATTTTCCTCTCATACAATTTTTTATTGGTGCAACAAGACTACTAAAATTTTTAATGAAATTTTCATAAAAAGTTGTTAAACCTTGGAATCTTCTTACCTCTGTGATGATATTTAGGTAGGCCATTCAACAATTTATTTTAATTTATATTCATCCATTATTACATCATTTATTGAAACTACAAATCCCAAAAGTACCAAATCATTATACATAATTTATCAAAAACATGAAGACGACATGTTTCTATTATGCATTAGTAGCAAAGTAAGAATACATATAGGTGGTGCAAGTACTAGAAGAAGCAAAAATAATGTTAAAATGATATGTAGATGTTATAATTGATGAGTTAATAGATGATTTAAAACCAAAGAGAGATATTCATCATCATATTGATTTGATTTCATGATAAACTCGACCCAATCAAACAACTTATAGGATCAGTCCAATAGAACATGTATAATTAAATAAACATATTACTAAATTGGTGAGGAAGCGTGTAGTAAGGGAGAAAATGAGTCCATGTGTAAAACCAGTGTTGCTAACTCCAAATAAAGATGGAGGCCAGATGATATATGTGTATAGTTAGAGCAATCAATAAAATTATAATCAATTTATACATGTTTTCTATACCTCATTTAGATGATATGATGGATGTTATTATAGGATCAAAATATTTTACAAACATTGATCTAACTAGTGGATACTATAAAATTTAAATTCATGAAGAGATAAATGAAAAACAACATTCAAGAATAGATATGGTTTATATGAGTGGATGGTGATGCCATTCAGATTATCTAATACACCTAGCACATTTATGAGGGTGATGAACATAGTGATAAAAGAATACAGTCATAAGTTTATGGTAGTTTATTGTGATGATATTTTAATATTGAGTAATACTAAATAAGAGAACTTATAACATTTGAGAATGGTATTAAAATTGTTAATAAAAGTTAAGTGCTATACAAACTTGAAGATGTGTAGGTTTATGCAAGATAATATGATATTTTTTATATTTTTAGTTTTAGTAGATGGTGTAAGAATGAATGAAAAAAAAATAAAGGCAATTATTGAGTGGCCTATCCCAAAGAGCATCATAGAAATAAGAATTTTTAATGGTTTAACAATATTTTATAGAAAGCTCATTAAGAATTTTAGTAGTCATGTTGCACCAATAACAAATTATATGAGAGGAAAAGAATTTGAATTCATAAGGACAACAATATAAAGCTTTGAGTTTTTAAATATGAAAATTACAAAAAATCCTATTTTAAATTTATCATATTTTAGCAAAGTGTTTGAGGTTGATTTTAATGTTTTATATGTGGGATTTGGTTTGTGTTGAGTCAAGAAGGAAAGTCAATAGCATATTTTATTAGTAAATTGAATGAGGTAAGAATAAATTTTTATACATATGATGTTAAATTTTATGACAATATATAAGCATTAAGATATTGGAGGCATTACCTAGTGCCTAAGCAGTCTATCCAATTTACTAATTAGGAGACTTTAAAGTATGTAAACACTCAAAAAAAATTAAATAGTAGGCATGAAAAGAGGGTGTCATTATTAAAAGGTTATACTTTTGTGTTGAATCAAAAATAAAGAAAATAGAATCAAGTAATTGATGATTTGAGTAGATGAGTGGGGCTGATAACTACTATGGTGAGTAAATTAATTGGATTTGAATTTACTAAGTATATGATACTAATCCACATTTTGGCATGACAATTGAATAATGATAGAATCCATTGATAGGTGAAATAAGTGATTTTTATGATGAGTATCTTATGTAGGATGGTTATCTCTTTGAAAGGAAATAATTATGTATTCCAACTAGGTATCTAAGAGACAATATTATAAGAGAATCGCACAATGGTGGTTTTGATAGACATTTTGGTATGACAAAGATAATATATTTAGTGAAGGATAAGTATTTTTGGCTAAATATGAAGAGAGACGTGATAGTATATGTTTGGATATGTCATATGGAAAAAGGGCATGCACAAAATGTAGAGTTGTACATGTCATTAATAGTTCCAAGAGGAACATGGATAGATTTGTTTATAGATTTTATGTTGGGATTACTAAACACATAGAGTGGTAATGATTCAATTTTTATTTTTTTATGCAAGTTTTTTAAGCTGTTTTATTTTATTAGAAGTAATAAAATCAATGATGACATTCGAGTTGTGAAACTATTTTTTAAGGATATTGTGAGATTGCATGGTATTATAAAAATTATTATATCAAATAAGGGCATGAAATTTATAAGTCATTTTTAGAGGACTTTATGAAGTAAGATGGGGACTAAGCTACAATTAAGTATTTCATACCACCTCCAAATAGATGGAGAGATAGAAGTTGTAATAGGATCTTGAGAAATTTATTAAAATGCATATTTAGAGAAAATCCCAAGTAATGAGACTTGATTTTACCACAAGTTAAGTTTCCATGTAATAGTTCAATAAAAAAATTAACGTTTTAGATTATTTATAACATAAATACTATAAGTGTTTTATATTTGGTATAGTTACAAATTATAGAATAAGTTAGCATTGAAGCAAAAGTATTTGCAGAACATATACAATAGTTATAAGAAAAAATAAGAAGAAAGTTAAAAGAAAGTAATGATAAGATTAAAGTAGTATAAAATGTCAAAATGAGATAAAAAAATGTTTGAATAAATAGATATAGTAATGGTTTACTTAAGGAAAGATAAATTTCTTAAAGACACATACAAGTTATAGTATAAGAAAATTGGACCATGCAAAATTGTGGAGAAAATCAATGACAATGTTTATGAGGTGAGTTTACCATAGAATTTTGATATCTCTTTAGTATTTAATATTTTAGATTTATATGATTTTCATGAAAAATATGGTGAAGGTGAAGAAGATGAATAAGTAGATTGGAAGCAACAGGTGCCAAAAAAGAAGAAATAAAAAATAGTGTGGGTTCTAGATAATAAGATAATAAACACAAGATAATGGAGATATGACAAGTATTTGAAATAGTGGGAAGGATTATAGTAAAAATACAACACTTGGATTATAAAATGGGAGCTAAATAGGATTGATAAGAATACATTGCAATAGTATAATTAGAATAAATTTCAAGAGCTAAGTTGTATTCAACCCAAGGAGAATGATGTATAAAAAAAAGAGGCCAAACTTTCAGAGCCATAACCTTTGATTCATATCTCCATTTGAGCCCATTTTCATGCTAAAATGAACAACTTAAAAAGTTCAATGAAACCATAATAGGACCTATCCGATTATGGATGGGTTGAAGCATAATACTGTGTTCCACTTTTTGGTATATAGGAACCAATAATAAATGAAAATATGAACATTTATGAATTTGCATATATAATAATGACTTAACCATATAAAATATGAAAATAGTGTGAACTAATGAAATGTTTAATTTTAAGAGTAGATTAAATTTATTGTTATTTTTTTAAATAATAAAAATAAAAAATATATTTTAATACCTAAATACATAGTGTGTATGTTTCATGTACAAATATTTTAACAAATAAATCAAAAAAATATTAAATTTTATTTAAAAATTTTAAAAATCATATTATTAAAAAGCCCATAAAATGACCTATTTATATGTAGAGCCACATGTTTTTATTTTATTTTTTCATCCTAATACGTGCAATCTGAAGTGGTAATTTTAGGCTAGTAGTAGTTTTCCACTTCAATGGGTGAGGGTTTGATGCCACATGGGGTTTGAATGAAGGTGGTTCATTCAAACCCCCTTTGATCGAAACACTCCCCCTAAAAAAAACATTTAATTAGCCAGTTCACTCAAATTAATCACTCACAAAGTAAATCTTTTACCCCCTTCATTTCAAAGAGGTTTTTTAGAGGCCATACATTACCATCAGAAGGTCTAAAATTACAATTTAATATTATTTTTGGTATTTTTACATTTTTAAAAATTGTATATTTTTGTAACAAGACTTGAACTTTAGTTGATATTAGTTTGATAAGTTAATTTTATTGTTTAATTTATTTTTGAATATTTTTTAGAGATGTGTACACTTGCATGTGAAACTTACTAAAAATAATAGCTGGTAAAAATAGCAAGTCACATTTTATTATTTTTCAGAGTTATAAATTTTTTATGTCAACACCAATTCTAAGTGGAGGCTTATTTATCCATGGTTTTTAATTATCTGAATCATTTAATAGGAATCAATACATGTTACTATTTAATAAGTTTTTCCTATTAGTATTTTATTATCTTGATAGTATTCTGGTTCATTATTTGGTATCACAGCAAGTTCAAATCTTAGAAGCATAAAATATGCTAAGAGGATGAGGAATTGATTGGATAAAATGAAATATGCAATAGTTATAGAGGAAATTAGAATAATTAACTAATATTTTTGAGAATCAAAGACAAAAGAGAGTAGAAGATGATGTAGAGTATGAGAATAAATCATGAAAAGGAAAATCTACAAGAGGAAGAGCAACAAGAACAACCAACATCAATGTAAGAGAGGATGGTGATAGCTTTATAAGGAATCAATGAATCAAGGTTAACATAATAAATATGGAGCAAGTTTAAAATTAGAGGAGTTGATAGATTGTATGAATGACATAAAAAAGTTTTTTGAATGGATAACTATGACATAAGACAAGAGAGCGCATTTGAGACTCATACTCATGCTCACCCAAGTCCTTGTACAGAGTGCATTTGAGACTCATGCTCATTTATCCAAGTCCTTGTAGATGAAACACATAGACCATTTCTATGCCCCTATATAACTGATGCACCATTAGCCCCAATGCATACCAACTTTATATCTATTGCATAATCATTTATCCTAGCTTTATCTTTCAAATTAGATATAACTAATTTGTGAAGATTTTTAACATTGTAATTTTCTACCATTTTATAAATTGTTAGTAGATGAAGTTGCCTTAAATAGTTATCAAAAGTATAAACATGCATGCAAACCCAAGATTTGTTGTCAATTATTATGACCTCATCAATGCATAGTGAGATGAATAGTGAATTTTGGAATTTTTCTTTTAAATCCTCCTTGTCAACCATTACTAGACACTTTCCAATTTCCCAAGCATTACTATTTGACCAATGTAATTGTGAAATATCTAGAAATCCATTATGTTGAAATAAAATCTTATAATCTAAAAAATCAAAAATAGGTATACTTTTTTTTAGAATGTGGTATATAGTAGAGAATTGTATATATTAGGCCATTAAATAGGATTACATGAATTTTTCAAAAAAAAAATTAATTGTTCCCCATTTCTCAATGATATTTTTTTTACGTTTCTTATCATTTTTATACTCGCGTGCATATCTTACATGCATGCATTCTTGTACAATTTTTCACCTATATGTTCTTGTTATTCATCCATCTATGTGCTTCACTTTCACATATATTTTTTCATAACATTTATCAATTATGTCTAATTTCAATTGCATCTTATGTTCTTTTCATAGTTTCTAGTTACATATTGTACATCTATATTTTTTGGAGTGTCATCATCATTTTGAAGTTATACAGGTTCAATGAAGGGAAAATTCATTGCCTAATCCACCTTAAAGAACCTACTAATTTTCCATCTACTTCTCTTCCTTTGCAAATATTTTTTAGTAGAGTTTTTAGCTAAACTTTGTGTTTAATGATAACTACCAATCTCATGTGCCACTTGAGTGTCATGATCATTATCATCAAAATATAGAGGAGCATCTTTGAATGGTGTCATGTCATCATCAAAATAGTCTTCAAGGGGTGACATGTTATTCTGGTTAATTATTTCTTATGAGACATTAGTAGAGATTTATACATGTAAGATTATTTTAATTATTTTGAATAGTTAAAGTTAAATTAAAGATAAACTAAAAGAAAAATAAGTACCTATATTTTGATTTTATTAGGGTTGTGTGGAAATTTTTATTTGATCTTTGAAATAATATAATTCCTTGATTTTATTGATAATTGGTCTATCTTTTTATTTTTTCCACTAGATGTCATGATGATTAAGGATACATCACTTTGATTCTACCTTTTGGTTATAGAGTAGATGATATCATTTGGTTCTACTATTTGGTTATAGCACCATTCTATTTTTATATTTTGTTATCTAGTTATAAAGTAAATGTTATTATTTAGTACTACCATTTGGAATTACCATTTGTTATTATCATTTGGTGCTAGCATACATTGGTGTCATTTGGTGTTACAAATTGGGTGCCATCATTTAGTGGTGTAGATTAGATGCTCTTGTTTGGTGCTATCATTTGGTTGTGGTCCTTCGATTGCACTTGTAGTGCAAGTTCTATAGATCCATTTTAGGTTTTTGTCTATTGGATGTTTGTGCCTTGTTTGATATTAGGGGGTGGTTGTTAAAAGTGTATTTTGATGGTTACCCATGGCAACCTATGTACTATATATGTGATGAATTGAAGCGTAAAATAATAAATTATTATAAATAGTTGGTGACCTAACCCCTAAAATAATTTACATTCCTAAATTTTAGGCAATTTAGATTCATGTATAGACCCTAAAAATATCCAAAAATTAGAATTTAAAAATTAGAATATTTGTGAATTAATGAATATTCACCGTTAAAATTTACCCCATCAATGATAATGCTTATGAAGTGAGTTTACCATATAATTTTGGTATCTCTCTAGTATCTAATGTTTCAAATTTATATTATTGCCATGGATAAGATGTTTAAGGTAAAAAATTAGATTAAAATCAAAAAGTTCCAAAGAAGAAAGAAAATATAATGTGGGCACTAGATAAAAAGATAGTAAACACAAGGCAAGGAAGTTATGATAGGTATTTGGTATAGTGGAAAGATTACAACAAAAATATAACACCTTGATTAAAACATGGGAGTTGAATAAAATTAATAAGAGTAAATAGAAATAGTACAATCATAGCGACTTTTAGGAGCTGAGTTATTTTCAACTAGAGGAGAATGATGCAGAAAAAGAGGCCAAAGTTATGGAGCCATAAATTATGATCCATAGCTCTGTTTGAGTCCATCTTCACACTAAAATAATTATCTCAAAAAAATTAGTGTAGTTATAATTGAGCCTATCCAATTATGGACATTTTAAGTATTTTTCAAAGGCCTTACGTGATCATTTGCGGGTTTAAAATTATAGTTTAATATAATTTTTTAATATTTTTATAGTTTCAAAAATTGTATATTTTTGTAATCAAACTTGAAATTCAATTGCTATTTTTCTTAAAGGTTAATTTTAGTCTTTAATCTTTTTTTGGATATTTTTAGAGCTTTATGCACTTACATACAAAACTTACTAAAAATAGTAGCTGCTAAAAATAGGAGATCAAGTTTTAATAGTTTTTAGAGTTTTTAATTTTGGATGTCAACTCTAATTCTTAGTTGAGGCTTATTTAGGGATGGGTTTTAATTATTTAAATCATTCAATACATGTTATTATTTCAGAAGCTTTGTCTTTTGGTATTTTCTTACTTTGATAGTATTCAAGTTTATTAGATAGTTATAGCCTACACAAAGAAAGCTATAAAAATTAGGGTAGTGCCTAATATGAGATACATCATATCACCAAAGTGCTTATGGAGAGTATGCATATATTGGTGTGTATTTATACCTAGGTCCAACTAACTACCCAAAATTGGTAGTGTTTATGATTTCATTTAAGAAGCCTTTTTCATTTTTCATCTAATTGGTTTTAGAGTCATTTTATATTTACATGGAATTTTATTTTAAATGTGATACATAATAATTATGGTGTAACTAAAATTTCATCCTAGCTAAGTTCAATATTTATAGAAGTAAAAAATAGATATTTTTAATCGTTAAAAAAAAACTAAGTTATTTTGTTGAAATAATAGGTGAATTTGAGATCCATATGTTTATGTTATGATGATATTAGTTAATGGAGTACATTTATCCTTTATTATTAGCGAATTAAATTCCCTAATTGTAGGACACTTCAACATGTTTTTTCTCTCCCTACAAATATATGAATTAAAAGACTCCATATCTTTATCATTATTTTTATCTCACTGCTATATTTATCCATGAACCACATTTATGGACTTTAAAAGAAAATGATATCACTCCACATGGGTCACTTTAACTATCCTTTTGGGCTCATTGGATCTATTAATATTTGTGGCTATAATCAAAGACTTGACACTAATGATCTCTAAATATTCCTCCTCTCAGTGGGTACTAAAACTACATCACGACACTTATTTTGTGAAATGAGGTTTTTCATATAAAATTATGTAAATTAAAATTTATACCTCACCTACAACCTAAGATCTATGGTGATGTCTCCAATTTTATACGTAAAGAGTTAAGCAATAATGATCTTTGAATTTTAGTGAAGGTGATGGTATAAAATTAGGTGGTGTTTTTATTAGTACGACATGGAAATGAGATATGCTAGGGGTGACATTTTGTTTCATGATGAGCTTGAGAAATGAGAAAGAGGTTGAGAAGGACAAATCTATACAAAACATGTAAGAAAAAAAAATTCAAGATGAGTTGGGTGGCGATGGTGAAGGGTAGTGAAATTTCAACCTAAATAAATAGTAATATCTTCAAGAACAATAGTAAAGTTATACCAAACATAGAATAGACATACCAAACTCAGATCCCTAGAGGAAAATGGAAACACATTAAAGAACATAAAAGTGTTGAAATATTTAAACTGTGTTGGGGAATACATGGCAATGGCAAGGTATTTTAGGGGATACCATACGCTAGGGGCCATGTTATACACCAAACCTAGATTTATTGTAGTGGTTGAGTCATTTTATATTTACATGGATTCATGTTTTACATGTGATACATAATAAAGATAGTGTATTTAAAATAGTATTTATAGTTAAATTTAGTATTTATGGAAGAAAAAAATATTTTTTCATCTTAATTTTTTTAATATTGTTGAATAATAGATAAATTTGATATCCACATGATTATGTTTTTAGAATAATAGTTGATGGAACACAAGGATACTTAAACTTGTTATTTTAATCTCTCCTACACAAATTTGAATCAAAAGACTCCATATTTTTGTCATTATTATTATCATCATTTCCATGTTTCTCCATAATTCCACATTTAGATGCAAGACTTTGATTTTGGTTTCAAACATAATGTTTTAATTGTTCTAGACCAAATAACTTATTGACTAATGTGTATGGGAACTCTAGTTTCTAGATTTCTTAATAAAATGCATGAAAATTTGTTTAATACATTCTCTTCTCCTGTGATGTTACGAGTCTACATGAACTATTGATGAACACATTTTAATTTTTATTATATGTGTAGATGTAACATAATTTTGAAGGTACATTTTCACCCCTGTTTGAAAAAATAATTATGAGAGATGATAATTAATAGATATTCGATTTGAATTCTTTTTATACATAATTTGATATTTTTATATATTGATAAATGTATCCATTCTCTAATTACAAGGGATTACTAAAAAATTTAAGGAGAAAGACAATAAATTTGCTTGTCTAGTGATGTCACAAGTCTACATGTCATCAATCAACACATTTTAGTTATTCTTATATGTGTAAATGCAATATAATTGTGAAGGTACAATCTTACCTCTTATTTCACAAAGAAAATATGGGGAGATTATAATTGTTAGATATTTTACATGAGATATTTATATACATAATTTGATATCTACTTTAATATCCATAACTATATCCACTTTGTAACTAGAGGGGCTTAATATAATATTAAGGGGAAAGAAAAAAAGGTATAGTTAGGTTGGTGAGAATATTAATAAATAATGTTATCTTAAATAAAATTTTCTTATGTAATGAGCAAGTGTAAACATACTCATGTTTGAATTGTTTGGATTTATCTAAAATGAATTAAAATTAAGTCAACATTGTATTTAATTAATTTATAATGGTATCCTTTAGTTCTCTAGGATTTTATGCATAACTATCATTTTGAGCGTGTTGCAGATAATATTTATAGTACTTATCTTATTATATAAAGACAAGTTACCCTGATATGGTTTTTGTGTGATGGTAAATTCCATTTAACTTTATAGGAAAGAAATATTATATTTAGCACTTGTTAATTTTTTTTGGTTTCTCAAGACTTAATTACCCCATTGAATAAGTTCTAATATAGTTTTAAGGTCTCATATAGTCTCTTGGATTTTCTTCTTAGGATTATAAAATGGAAAAAAAACTTTAAATAATATATTTATTATGTATTTCATGTTTCCCATCCTTGTGGGTATACAAGTAATGGAGGTGAAGAAAAGTTTTGTTACAATTTTACATGCATGACATTGTGAGGATTACAAATGTCACAGCTGAAGAAAAGTTAGTTACATTTTTATATGCATCACATTGTGAGGATTAGAAATGTCACTATAGTGAAAGTGACCTCAAGTCTAGGAACAACATTTGGGATGATATATGTTATAGATGATCTTTTGATAGAGTCCCCCAACACAACTCAAGAAAAATATTTATACGGTGTTGAGCAATGTATACAATTGAAATAAAAAAATATTTTATATAAATGAGGGCACACATTTTTAGTCAGTTGAGATCCATTACATGCTAAATTTGGGTCATTGATTTTTATACAATTTTAAGGTATCATAAACTTTGTGACTTTTTATCCATATTTTTCAATGAATTGAATTTTTTTTTTTTTTTAAAATTGCATCAACAATTTTCACACATCACATTATTAGTAATTTGTCCACTCTTATACCTCTAATTCACATATTATACTTAGTCTTTGATTGCTTCCTTTAGCTTCCTCTCTCCTCCTTAACTTTCTTCTTTTTAAAATTTGAAAAGTTCAAAAACATGTTTGGTCTCACTATAACCCCTGCAAATTAAGTACGAATATAATACTATTGTTCATCATAAATATTTATCCCACATTTAAGATTATTTTAATCATATTGTATAAAGTGAATAGTCACCTTAAGAGATGAAGTGAATGATGACACTTTGACCTATTTATTTGCAATCTCTTTTAGTTTCCAATTTAATAAAATGCAAGTTTGGTTTGCACCAATCTAATTTGTTTTTTGCAATCCAATTACCTGGTATAACAAAATTCTGAGAATGAACACAGATCCATCAATGCATGCTTTACTTCACAACCACCTCTAACCATGTTGTTGTCATTTCATATTCTCTATTTTCAGCGGTCATCGCTCTTTGTTTCTGTTGGGGTGTTGGGGAGCGGGTTAGACACATTGACTACTACAACGAAATAGATCGATAGTCAATATCCACTGTAGTCTTCTAGAGTACTTTCACAAATAGTTGATGAGAAGAGTTCCAATTTCTAGTGCCAGAATAGGTGACAACAAATGTCAAAAATAATAATATTTTAACAAGTTATGGATATTCATTCGTGCATATCCACAGATCCAATGGGATTGAGGGTGGCACATGTTAGGATTGCATGGAGAAGTTCAGAGAGATTGAGGAGGGCATATGTTGGGATTGAATGTAGAAATTCCGAGAAGGAACACATATCCAATAATGCCCACCTTATTTCACAACAGCTTCTAACCATGTTGATGTCAGTTCATGTTAGGTGACGTCGTTCTATGTTTTTTTGTTGGGTACGGGCGAGTTTGACACAGTGACAACTACAACGAAACAAATTGATGGTCTTCTTGAGCAAAAGAGCTTTCAAAAATCGTCAATTATTCGTTTCTATTGACATGGTCCAAGAAATGAGCTGAACAGAGACGTATAAAACATTATACCCAGATCGTCTTTGGCCCAGTAAACAAGTGATGAAATTAAATTGAGGCAAATGCGAATAAGATGATTTTAAATATAAAATATCGTTTTCTTTCTATTTACCTGAATAGTCTGGCTGGCCCTACTGAGATATAGGTGAACAAAGGCTTCTATTATGGCTTCTTTCTTGTATAGCAAATTGATGGTCGATATCATAGACTGAATAGAAAATTATCAGGATTTAATTTAAAGAGAAGAGATTAATTACAGAAGTCCATTTCCAACCATTTGAGGAATGATTTGTCTACACTTAAAGCTAGTACATAGATAGAAAATAAAGACTAGGTTGTTGCCTTAAAAATTCATAGTTCTGAAAAACAATTATCAAGAAAATGAAAAAACTCGGCAAAAAAATATTTGTTGTCATGCATTATGCCACCTGACCTGAAGAGCAAACAAAATAATTTCTAGCTAGGAAGAATGGCCAGCAACCAATGCATTGTTCATTCGGATAAATTTTACTACTTATTGACACTCCCGATAGTAATTCCAAATTTTAGTTTATTTTAGTATTGTTGAATTTTGTTAAATTTTTTTAATACACAATGTGGTTTGAATTTTTCTTGCTGTGAGGGTGCCCTGGAGACCACCTCTAAATTACAACCAGATTGTAAAACGTGGTCTTTTCACATCTCTGAGACTTTAAATGTCATTTGTGTAGGTTAGTGAAGCATCATTACACTTTGGAGCAGTCTATTTCTTTTGGGGTTGGCATTGAGTCGTTCTTGTAGAAAACAATACAGCAGAAATATAATAACAAACAAAATTCAGATTGCTACAGCAATTTTGGAAAACAAGAATTTTATTGATTTTCTTGAATCTTGCAGATTTTCTTGATCTTGCTTTCTTGCTTTCAATTACAAAGCTATGCCTATGGGTTTCTTAAATAGATTTGAAAACAAACAATAATTAGAAAAGCAAACTGAAAACTAATTTTAGTCTTTGCATGCAAACTACTTAACTACTTGAACTAATTATTTGTCTAACTACTGCTGCATGCATGAGGAGTGGAGAAATTAACTCCAGTCTCCAACACTCCCCCTTAATTTCTACCACTAACTATTTGAGCATTTACAATGCCTAAATTTTGTCTTCTCATGCGGAATACACCGCCTTGCAAAATACATCGCCTAAATTTTGTCAATAATGTGGAATACACCACCTTGCGAAATACATCGCCTTATATGTGAAATGCACCACCTTGTGAAATACATCGCCTTATATGTGGATTGCACCACTTTGCAAAATACATCGCCTTATATGTGAAATACACCACCTTACGAAATACATCGCCTTATATGTTGAATACACCACCTGATATAGCCTAGATTAAGGCTACAAACAAATACAATTGCTCAATGAGCATTCACTCAGCATTTAAGACTAAGGAGTAGCCTGTCGAAAGGCTATCAACAGACATGCTTATGTTCAACACTGCAAGCTTCCTGCTTGCTTACCTTTCTTTCACCTGATGCTTAATTGTTCAGGTTTCCTCCAAGGACTCTGCTGGGTGTAAACAATGATCTCTCCTTTTTTTAAATTTCCACGGTCTCCTATTTTTTAAAAATCTTCTACGATCTTGGGACAACCACGCTTCAGCTGCAATACTCCCTCAATTTGCCTTGTGCCTAACAGCAGCTACCACAGATATTCTAACTACTCTTCCTAGTAGCATTTCACTTTTCTCTGCCAAGACTCAGCGGGCTGCTTCTTCTCAGCGCATTGCTCTTTTCTTACAGTTCTGCTGACTGCAGCGACTCTCTACATTGGGTCGCTTCAATCTTCACATGATCATATCCTTAAAGCTCTGATACCAATTTGTAGAAAACAATACAGTAGAAATATAATAACAAACAAAATTCAGATTGCTACAGCAATTCTGGAAAACAAGAATTTTATTAATTTTCTTGAATCTTGCAGATCTTCTTGATCTTCCTTTCTTGCTTCCAATTACAAAGCTATGCCCATGGGTTTCTTAAATAGATTTGAAAACAAACAATAATTATAAAAGCAAAATAAAGACTAATTTTAGTCTTTGCATGCAAACTACTTAACTATTTGAACTAACTATTTGTCTAACTACTACTGCATGCATGAGAAGGAGTGCATAAATTAACTCCAGTCTCCAACAGTTCTCTTATTGAGCCTCTCTCTTTGTCGATTCGATCACTCAAGGAAACCCAAACTATGCCTTACCTAAATATTTCATACTAATTTGGTTATACATCTAATGCCCAACTTTCTTCATATTAAGGGGTTCCTACCCAAGGCTAGTTCTCCCATACAAGTCAGGCCAACTCAAACTGTTGTTGAAACTCGATGTCTAACTACATGAGGCTCCATTACATGAACCCCAAATCTGCTCTGAATGACCGTTTACCTAGACCGGGAGCCCCTCTTCGCTCCCTAAGAATGGCTTTGAGCCACTTCTCTAATCGAAAGATTTCCATCCCTCTTACGTTAAGATGAAAAATATAATTAATATTGAATGAGAAAAATGAATATATTAATAAATATATATCTAAAATGTTTAATAGATATGTAGAAAAGAATTCAACCAAAATGAGAATGTTTAGCCAAAGTTTAGCAAGTAGACTACAAATTCTATTAAGCAACATACACAGACAGAAAGAAATAGGTAGATAGATAATCAGAGCACACCAACTCACACAGACTATACTACAAAACTGCTACATTGACCCACCCCAACACACATTGGAAATAAAGATCGTAACTTAAATTAAGACTAAGCAAAAATATCTTCGTAATCTATACAAAAGAGTTAAATTATGACTAACAGTTCCATATACCATGTCGACTATAATAAGATTGTTTCTAATTTTTATATCGATATTTTGAATTACAATTTATGAACTATCATCAGGGTTCTAGTCTTATCTTGATAATGGTTCACATTATAACCCCAAGCATCGATCCAAAAATCTTAGTACAATTAAATTATATACAAGTCCATATTAATGTGCCATACATCCTAAAATGGAATAACGGCGACTCGTGTAGATTCATAGGGATTTATGAACTCTTCGTAGTCGTATATCATCTGGAAAGGAGATTGAACCTTCAAGTAGGTCCGGTCATTGACTGAAACAAATGCCAAATCTCCTTTGATGGCCATTTGAGTGAAATTTCTCAAGTGCAAGCCCATTGATAAGACAATGATTTACTGCAGTTCCCACAGCAAGGCCACCACACCTGCACTCAAAAGATACAAATCCTAGACTCAGTTTTATATTTTTGTGAAGAGAAATTCTTTGAACCGAGGGATTTATGAACTCTTCATAGTCATATATCATTTGGAAAGGAGATCGAGCCTTCAATTAGGTCTGGTCATTGACTAGAACAAATGCCAGATCTCCTTTGATGGCCATTTGAGTGAAATTTCTTGAGTGCAAGCCCATTGATAAGACAATGATTTAATGTAGTTCCCACAGCAAGGCCACCACACCTGCACTCAAAAGATATAGATCCCAGACTCAGTTTTATATTTTTGTGAAGAAAAATTCTTTGAACCAATCCAATATTACTTTGCAATAATATAATGTCTAACAGCTATGATTGTTACATAACTTGAAAGGATATGAGACCACCTCTTCCAGTATTAGATTGGTAGATGCCGATAGTAAATAATGTTCGGTGAAGACTGGATTTATATATGTGATATCTCCCGAGTCCCAACTCCTCCAAAGCCAATTTGCTTGTAAAGATGGAAAGAGTCACTCTTGCAGCATTCCAACCAATCTCAAACCTTCCTTCTTGTAAACCTTGCTTGTGTACAAGAACGATGTACACAAGGAAGCTGTGAACAAGGATAGTAGCCCAGCAAGCAGTATAAGAAGACACGGTGCCCCAGTACAGGAAAATAGAGGCTATAATAAGTGTGTATTTCATAATTAAAAACATGACAGAAAAATAAAACTTAGATATTTTATTGGCATCATTTTTATTGCACTCAAACAAGGTATGGGTGGGAGTAGGGATCAGTGGTTAAATTTGAACCTATTACAATGCATCAAAGGGCTCCAAACATGTCTTAGAAGTTTGCCAAAAAATATAAAATCAAAAAATTGAGTGACAATTAAAAAATGTAGTCATTATTAAAATGACAAAAGAAGGGTAAGGTTTAAAAATACCTGTCAGTCGGTCCTAGTCCTAATCCTATCATGTTAAGCTCTAGCCCATCCTTGTGGCTGCCATGTCACTACCTACATGGAGAGTGTTAGTCTGACTCCTAAGTAGCCGAATGGACAACTACCCACTCTCATTCCCACTCTGAGTTCCATGAAATTCTATTAATGGCATTTATGTGACACAAAATTCCTAATCCCACATTTCCACAAAAACTTTAAGTTATTCTAAGAAATTGGATAATGCATTTCTCTAAAACTTATAGTTGTAACTTGTCAATGTTAATTTGCTCTTTCAGTCTTCCAGTCATTTCCATGTTGCTAGTTGGCGCTTCCACTCTGCTAGTCGTTGTCAGTAGAGGCTAAATTTGTTATAATGCATTGTCAATTGTCTTTGTTGTGAGTGTGACTAATTTCCAAATAATAAAAAATTGCAATTAATAATCACAATGG
Organism: Torreya grandis; assembly: GCA_037957365.1. Classification (NCBI taxonomy): domain Eukaryota; kingdom Viridiplantae; phylum Streptophyta; class Pinopsida; order Cupressales; family Taxaceae; genus Torreya; species Torreya grandis. Next base: position 4,167,874 of record JARHVA010000692.1, on the reverse strand, counting down.
GTTGTGGCTACTCTAGGTATGGGCTTAAAGTTAGCCTCAGTACTTTGTCTCTCACAAGCCATAAATTCATAAGGTGAAGGTATATCTATTTCTTTACAACATTGTTTATCCACTAAACTTTCAACCAATTGGACTTTTGGCGTGCAAGGTTGTTTATGGACTCCAGAGATTGATTGCAGTCTATAGATTAAGGTAAATACTAAAGCTCCATAATTTCTTAAACAAGTAAATAAAAATGAAGTGTTATGATGCCCATTGGTGACATGGAATTTTGGAAAGCAGTTTACAAGGAGGGTTTTGTCTCATACTCATAACATGATTTTAGGGTTTAATTCATTATCCAATTAAATTTTTCTTTAGTAAATCAAGGTAATTAATTATTTTAAAACCAAAAAAATATAAAATTGTATAAGGTTTAAAATTTTATCTTAAATATAGATTTTGGGTATTTTGATTTGACTATGAAATTCTGAATATATATTTATATTACTATTTTCTAAAGAATTATATATATTTTTTCATTTTTATATATATTTACACTACTAATTTGGTGTGTGTGTGTGTGTGTGTGTGTGTGTGTGTGTGTGTGTGTGTGTGTGTGTGTGTGTGTGTGTGTGTGTGTGTGTGTGTGTGTGTGTGTAATTTCATTTTTCTCAGACCAATCTGAGTGTAAATTACCAATCTCAATTCTCATTGTAAATTAGTTGTGTGTGTGTATCAGTAATGAAATTTGAATCCATCCTAGCCCATCTAAGTTAATGTGATAAGTATACACTTAGTTCTAAAAATTTACAATAACAATAAATGAGTGGTATTATTTCATTTTTATGTGATCAATTTCCCTTTGAATATATATATATATATATATATATATATATATATATATATATATATATATATATATATATATATATATATAGTTTCATTTTTATCAGACCAATCTGAGTGTAAATTACCAATCTCAATTCTCATTGTAAATTAGTTGTGTGTGTGTGTGTGTGTGTGTGTGTGTGTGTGTGTGTGTGTGAGAGAGAGAGAGAGAGAGAGAGTAACTAAATTTGAATCCATCCTAGCCCATCTAAGTTAATGTGATAAGTATACACTCAGTTCTAAAAATTTACAATAACAATAAATGAGTGGTATTATTTCATTTTTATATGATCAATTTCCCTTTGAATTGGTATTTTATATATATATATATATATATATATATATATATATATATATATATATATATATATATATATATATATATATATATATATATATATATATATATATATAAAAATTTAAAGTGAGATTGAAATTTGGTCTCATAGATAAATATGTATGTATGAATTTACAAATTAGTGATTTGTGAGAGACAAAGTATTTTTAAGCCTTTCACTATGTCTCCACAGTCTACTTCCAGTAGCCATTGGCCCACCATCTTTATTAATTTTTGCTAACGATAAATACATTAAAATGATTTTAGAAAACTATCTAGGACCCCAGTGTCAATAGATAGAGTGGAAGATCAAATTATCAATGTCAATTAACAATGACCATTGACAAGTTATAACTATAAGTTTTAGCAAAATGCATTAGCCAATTTTTTTTAAACAATTTTAAAGTTTTAACATAAATGTGGGACTGGAAATTTTGTGTTAAATAAATGTCATTAATGAAATTTTGTGGGACTGGAAGTGGGTAGTTGTTACAAGTTAACTTGTGTGTCTGTCCACCTTCTTGAGTGTAAATTACCTAAAATATCAATCTCGATTCTCGTAGTAAATTAGTATTATAAATATATAAAACCAATATATATATATATATATATATGATTAATTTAAAGTGAGATTTATATGTATTTATAAGACTAATTTAAAGTGATATTAAAGTGAGATTGATCTCATAAAATTCTTTGTGTATGTGTAATTTAATACTATTATATATATTTAAAATATTAATTCAAAGGGAGATTGGTCTTATAAAAATGAAATAATACAATGCATTTATTGTTATTGTAAGGCAAGTTTATATTTATTACATCAAGTTATTTATACTATAGTATTTTGATGGCCATTTTGTACTTAAATCCTAAAATTTTCAATAATCAACACTTTTAGAAGAAATGATTTTAAATCCTTACCATTATAAATTATTAAAACATAAAAAAATTTATTGAAATTATAAATGTTTATGGAAATGATTTTAAATCCTAATATTATACTCTAGTAAATGGGACTTATTAATTTTTATTTTTAGTTTTTTCATTGAGTAGGTATAAATTGTGATAAAGTGGCTTCTATTGGTCGTCCTAAGAAGGATAAAAAATAACTATCACTTGCTGATGTATTTTGTATCTCTTGATATTTTAATCAATAATTTCAGTCTAAATATGTAGACTTTGATGTTCATCTGCATGAATTAAACTATGAATTAGATGGAGAATAGATTTAGGAAAAGCAACAAGCATCAAAGAAACAAAAAATAACATTCAAATCCAAATGAAAAATAAGATTTCCATGGGCTTATGTTGTAAAAGACTGAAATCATGTTGAAAGGATAAAATGTTCTTGGTGTGTAAATATAAGTGAGAGACTCCATTTTCTAAATATAGGAGTACCACCCTTCAAGTCAACAGTCTAATAATGCATGCAAAATCAGAGCCTCATAAATTTACTTTCCAAATTTTAGAGGGAGAAAACAAGCAAATTTATATTCCAATTACCAAAGATATACAACTAATGGTAGATGTTGAGAAGGAGAGAATCATGTCTATGATATAAAATATGTATTTTATTACCATACATAATTTAACTTTAGAACCCTGTAAGCCAATTTATGACTTGAATAGGTATAAATACTTTATTTATGATTAATACTATTATT
>JARHVA010000692.1:4075000-4160000 GCA_037957365.1 Torreya grandis | reverse complement strand
TAAAAAATCACTCTTTGAAGGATACTCATGACAAGAAGAAAAATCCACCTAGAGAAACATCAGGCTTTCCCAGCTCATCCCCCAAATGAGCACACATCTACTACCAACATTTTGATGTAAAAGAACATCTATATAGGAGATGGTCAACATTTTCTTCAATTGAGAGGCATAAGAAACATTGATATGGACCTTAAATCCTGATATTTTGAAGCCTATCTTGAGTGATAATCCTATTTTAAGTAGCCATCTATGTAAATGCATTGGTCTCAAGAAGACCACCCTTATTCTAACACAACCTTTTGGCCCAAGCAAAGGAAACATCCTCACATTTAGACATCTTATACTCCAAATTTATTAAATAAATCCTTGATTTAGCACCAATCAAATGAATTAAGTATTCTTTAGCATTAATAGAAACTTTCTTTTTTGCTAAAATATAAATTTCAAAATTTCCATTTGGTTGTTCGATATTAGAATTCTGACAAAAAATTTCACTTCCATTTGATCATACCTACCCAAATATGAGGTTCCAAATAGTTGTAAACCTTAAGACCCCAAGATAGATAAATAAGGATTTAGCCTCTTCCAAGCCTATAATTTCCTGAATATTCTTGTGACCATTCCAAGAATTACCTTAAAAATTAGTTTTGTGTGGACCCTTGGGAGGATTTTGCATTGAGATGATGTTTATGGGATCAAAATTTCTAAAGTTCTTGTGCTAAAAAAGCCTATTCCAAGTAGCCTGAGCTTTTCACACCATGCCCCACACCAATTTTTCTCCCAAAGCCAAGTTTTGAATATAAATATTCTTCATTCTTACTCCCCCATCATCTTGAGGTTATCACTTTATCCCATTTCAGAAGGCACACTTTATTTTTATGTACCATTCCTTACCATAAGAAACTTTTTATGATTCTATTTATTTTATTTGGCACTTTGACTGGTGGAGAATGGATTGACATCATATAAATTGGGAACGTGTTGAGAACTAATTTTAATCAAAGTGATTCTACCTACTAGAGACAAGCATCTACCCTTCCAAGCCTAAAAATGATCCTTGAAAGCTACCAGTAGGTTATCCCATAATCTCACATTTTCAAAACCCTAGATATTAATCCAAGAGTCTACCAATATTGAAATTCAAGATATGATAAATGTGAAATTGATTAATTCTATCAATAGTCACAAAATAGATTTTGGATTTGGCTTCACTCACTAATTATCCTGAGACCTTTTCATAACTTACCAGAATATGTTTCAACCTGTCTACATCCTCAATAGTGGTCATACCAAGATCACTTTATCATCAAAAAACTAATAATGGGTGACATTATCCATCTCATTTTCCACTTTAATGCCTTATAAAATACCTTCAATTTGAGCCCCTAAAATAGCTCTACCAAGAGCTTATACCATTATGATGAATAAAAAATGGGATAAAGGATCCCCTTGCCTTAAACCTTTGGAGGCTTCAAAGAAACCAGAAGGTTCTCCATTGATTAAAAGAGATAACCTAGGGTTGGAAATACAAATAAAAATCCAATTACACCAAAGCTTATCAAAACCAAACTTTTCCAAGGCCTTTATTATAAATCTCAAATTTACTCTATCATAGGCCTTGTTAATATCTAATTTGACAATCATACCTTTTTGATGAAATCCAAGAAGAAAATGGACTACTTCATGAGTTATTATGATTCTTTCTTGTATTTGCCTAACTATGATGAAACCACTTTATTCACTAGAAATAATAGATTCAAGAATGGGTTTGATCCTAAAAATAATGGCCTTTGAAATAATTTTATAAATGGTATTACTTAATAATATAGGTCTAAAATCACTGAAGGTGGATTAAACATACCCTTCCAATATTTAAGACAAGCCTTGATATGGATGAGTTTCTTACTCATCACATATATCCTAGTGCCAACCAAGGGTGGGGCCTTGTCCCACCAATATTTAGCTAAATCATAGAGTGTTGGATCCTGAAGCCACATTAGCTCAAATTTTAAGGGACACAAAGGAGAGGCCTTGTCTTCCATAATCTAAATTTCAATTATCACATGATTTGAGCCATAAGTTGGGAGGATATTACTTTCAAGTAACTAGTCCTTATTCAAGCAATCTAAATAAATTCAATAAACAATCCAAACATTTGCAATGTTGTAGAATCCTTTCCTCTAATTATTCTAAGAGAATAACCCATTTTTAGGAACCATATCCAAAAGGTCCATGATTTTCATGAAATCAAAAAAAAAATCTGAGACTAAATGCACTGACCTTGACTGCCTCTCTTCTCCTCACCATTTAAAATGCCATTGAAATTTTCCCCAAGCACAAAGGTTTTAATATGCAACAATATAATATACCCTAATAATTCCTTCCAACATTGAGATTTTAGAACCACCACATTGGGACCATAAACATTAAAGATAAAAAAAGATAGTTCAGAGGATAAATTTAAGAATTTACAAAGCTACCAATTTGTCCCAGAATTATAATGCCCAATCCTAAGTTTATGAGGGGCCCAAATAATGGCCAATCCACCAAAGGCCCCTATATAATCCACAAAAATAGTGTTTCATCTAAACCAAATTTTACTCATAATAGCCTCTACTTCACCTATATTAAGTTTAGTTTCTTGTAATAAAAAAAGATCAAACCCTAGCTTGAACATCTGAAATTTTACCAAATGTCTTTTGTTAGGGTCATTTAGGCCCCTAAAATTATAGGATAGGGTCTTTATTGATCCATCAAGGAGATATTTATCCCCCACTTCTCAAGAAAAAAATAATTCCCAATGGTTGATTTATTACCATTGGAAAGTTCCTTTGTAGTGATGACCTTACCTAACTTCCTTCTTCTTTTACTACCTAAATTAAAACTTGGTTGGGATATCAGAAAATCCTTTTACAAAATGGTAAGAACTTATCTAGAGTTTAGTTATTCTTCATCACTCAAATATCTATCAATTGAGGATAAATAAAGGTCTCCAACCCAACCCAAATCCCCATCTTGATATTTCAAAAAGTCTAATAACTAACCTTCCTTTGACTCATTTTCAAAAAATAAAGGTATTTTGAAGTCTTAATATCAACTTGTTGTCGATCCAAACAATCATGTAATTTTTTGGCTTTAGAAGAGATGAACTGAATTTCCTTGTAAAGATTTTTTGAATTCAACTTTTCTCCTAAACTCAATTTTTCATGCAAACTAATTATAGCCTCAATATTCAGATTGTTTTCCTGAGTCCCATTATTCCCAAAACCTAGAGGAAATTTTTCCTAAAGATTGAGTTTTTGAGTCTTATCTTTTCCAGTAGTCAAATGAAAATCATTTTGGTGTTTGTTCTTCGAGTGTACCATCTTATTCTATGGCCAACCTTTGTAATCTATGAGGGTTTAGATTTAGCAAAAGCATTTTTATACCCATATTAACTATGTGTGTGTCCAACTTTATGACCCTTGAAGCAATGGAAAGGAATCTTTTCCACATTAATGGGTTTCTCCCAATAGGATACCAAATACTAAAAAATAATTCTTTTAGGAATAATAACCTCCATATCCAACATAACACATATTCTAAAATATGAAGGTAAAACCCCTTCATTAGTTACAGGATCAATGCCTACAAAAACCTCAATCTTTTCACCTATTTGAGCTAGGTACTTACTCTTCCAATATTCTAATAGTAACCCATATAGGAAAATTCCCCTAAGTTACAAAGAAGGGGTTAAAATTAGGGCACTAGATTGGAGACAAAGTCCAACATCTTCTAGCATCTAAGGACCTCCATCCAAAATTTCTTACTTCTTATCCATAAAAGGGAATAAAATCAAAAAGAAACCCTTAAGAAGGAAAATAAGGGATATTTTTGGACCCCAATTCTCATCTACCCATAATTATACTGCGTTGATGGTTGGCCACTTGCCCACCAATTTTTTAATTATCCATTTCTCTTTTAGATCCATAATGTTGACTACAAATTACTCTTCTTTAAAGGAAATCAATAGTCAGATCTTATCAATAGTATCTAACTCATCATTCACCTTAGATATTTGGTTTGAAGGGATTTCCTTTGCTAGTTCTAAACTACTAGGATCCATTGGAAGGTCATCTAAAGATGAATCCCTCCTTTCTAATGGAATATTATTCACCCCCAAGTTATGTCCTAAGCACCCATTTACCCTAATTAACCTTAATTTACCCAGTTCCTTATCGCAATCTACCTAGAAAACATTCTCCTCCCTTTGTTCTATTTTTTGGTTTATCTCATGCATGTCACACCTTACCCACCTATTATTTTGACTTACTATTCTCACTCCACCCACTCTATTATTTACCTTCACCATATTTTAATAATATTATTTATACTATTTATATAATAATTAACATCAATATATAAAAAAATTATACTTCTATATATATTTATCATATTATAATATAATTATATTATATATTATATATATGAAAATATATAATATATACTTGAGGACCCAATAATATACCAAACTAAGTCTCATGATAGTTGTTAGAGTTAAATTCCCTATACACATTAAAAAATGGTTTACATCTTATAGGGTGGTAACATATTTGAGTGGGAATTTTCTATTATCAATGTTGTATAAGGATGTCATGAAATCTGATTTTATTATGGCATAGATCCACATTTGATGTTTAACTCGAACATATGTTGCAATATCATTGACTTCAAGATAAGACTTTGAGGTCCTAGAGTCTATCTTGGAGCTTACATTCATATATTCTATAAATATATTCACACATAGATCAATTACACCAAGGATAAAAACATATTAAAATTCCATATTCCAATCCAAGAAGAAAAGTCTGGCAGAATTAGAGTTGTCTCCGTAAGCATTTTATATATTTATACAAAAAAATTATAAAATTGAATAAATTACTCATAAAGAAAATGATGTTTTGAAATAATATTAAAATGAATATAATAATATTGTTACTTAGCACTTAATGCATAAAAGGGTAGATAGGGTTGGCGGTGATGGGTTTCCAGTGAGATATAATTGCCAATTTACATTCTTTTGATTTACAAACCCCCTCTTACCAAAATATAAACTTGCATTACTTTAAATATAGCTTATGTTATGTATTATGATAGTTATATCCTCTATAAAATAATCTATAATAATTGGGGCACTACCTAATTTGAGATACTTTAAACCACTAAAATGTCCGTGGAAAGTAAGCATAGATTGGTGTGGATTTGTACCCAGGTCCAACAAACTACCTAAAATTGGAAATGATTTTGGTTTCATTTAAGAAAACTTTTTAATTTATCCTCTAATTGGTTTTAGAGTCATTTTATACTTACATGTATTTCTATTTTACATGTGATACATAATAAAGATGGGGTAATGAAAATAACATTTTAGCTAAATTTAGTATTTATGAAGTAAAAAAATATTTTATGTTTTTTTAATGTTATATTGTTGAAATAATGGGTGAATTTGAGAGCCATATGATTGTGTTAAATTAATATTAGTTTATGGAGTATATTTATCATTTATTGTTAGTGAATTCAATTCCCTAATTGTAGAACACTTCAACATGTTGTTTTGTTCTCTCCTTGTAGATATCTGAATCAAAAGACTCCATATATTTATCAAAAAAATTATCATCACTACCATATTTATCCAGAATCCACATTTATAAACTTTAAAATAAAATGGTATCACTCCACATAGTCAATTTAAATATCCTTGTGGAGTCATGGGATATATTAATCTTAAGAGTCGTACCTCACTTAAAACCCATGATTGATGATTGTGTCTCTAATTTTGTACATAAATCATTAAATAATAATAATTTTATAATTCTAGTGAAGATGATGGTAGAAAATTATGTGCTATCTTTCTTATTATGACATGGAAATGAGCTATGTCAGGGAGTGACATTTTTTTCATAGTGAGATTGAGCAATAAAGAAGATGTTGGGATGCACAAATCTATACAAAACATTTAAGTGATGAAAAATCTTAAGGTGAGTTTGGTGGTGATGGTGAAGGGTGGTGACAATGAAATCTAAAAAACTATCAATATCTTTAACAAAAATAGTAAATTTATACCAAACACAGACTAGACATACCAAACTCATATCCCTAAAAGAAAAGGGAAACACGTTAAGAACTATATAAATGTTGAAATATTACAAAATTTATTGGGTGGTGATGATAAATGGTAATTATAGCATATTTTAGGTGATACCTTAAATTGGGGGGCATATTATACACCCAACCCAAATTTAGGATAGTTGTTGAGTTGGTTTTTATTTACATGGATTTATGTTATACATGGAATACATAATAAAGATAGTGTATCTAAAAAAGCATTTCTATCTAAATTAAATATTTATGGAAGCAAAAAAGATCATCTTATTTTTTTTTAATATTTTTGAAACAATAAGTAAATTTGAGAGCCATATGATTATGTTATCACAAAATTAGTCTGTGTGACACAAGAACACTTTGAAAAAAATTTCTCTCCCTACACATATTTGAATCAAAAGACTCATATTTGACATTATTTTTATCATTTTTACCATCTTTTTCCACGATCCAAATTTAGATGCTTTTAAATAAAATGACAACACTTCACACATTCACTTTAACTATCCTTGTGGTTTCATGGGATCTATTAATCTCCATGGCTATAGTTAAAGTCTTAACACCAATGAACTCTAAATATTCCTCTTAGTGGTAGGTATTAAATCCACATCACTACACTTATTTTGTAAAGTGAGGTTTTTTCAAACAAAATTATGTAAATTTAGAGTTGTACCTCACTTAAAATCTATGATTGATGACCATATCTAAACTTTTATACATAAAGCATTAATCCAAACTAATGTTATAATCTTGGTGGAGGTGATGGTGTAAAATTAGTTGGTGTGTTTCTTAATACAAAATGGCAATGAGCTATGTCAGGAGGTGACATTTTGTTTCACATTGAGATTAAATAATGAGAAAGATATTAGGAAGGGCAAATCCATACAAAATATATAAGTGATGAAAATTTTCACAGTGAGTTGGGCCATGATGGTGAGAGGAAATGACAGTGTGACCTAAATAAATCTTCATATCTTCAACAGTAATAATAAATAATACCAAATGTGAAATAGACATACCAAACTCAAATCCCTGGAAGAAAAAGGAAACATGTTAAAGAATGTGTAAATGTTGAAATATTTAAATGTGCACTGGGTAGTGAGGGTGGGTGGTAATGATATGGTGTTTAGTTGATACCATATGCTAGGGGACCCATATTATATACCAAACATGGATTCAGGGTAGTGGTTAGATTTATATGTTGACATGGTAGGTGAAAAATGGGTCCCACAACAATTTTTTGTAATATCCTTAATAGTTATGAAAAAATTAGGGTTGTTCATTTTAAATCATGAAAATTATCAATTTTAAATCATTTATGGACACACATAAACACTCTTAAATATGTTCTTGTATAGAGTAAATAATAAATAAATTAAATTAAATATGTGATGTGAAGATGTTCTTGTTATAATTTCATGAATGTTGTGTTGTCAGTGTTTTGTTATTTGGTGGTAAAAGTGTGAAACTTGACCTCTAAAGTAATGAATTTTATTCCTCCCTAGTTAGGTAAATCCCCTACTTTATCTTCTCTATAGTTTGATAATAATAATTAGAAATTAGTGATTTAAGAACTATTGGTAAGTATCAAAACTATATTATAATTTATCTTTCCAAGTGATTGGAGTTAGAGGAAATAATCCCGGTGGACACTATTTGATTGTGTCAATACTAGTTGATTCATTACTTATTTATTATCCACTCCATACTAGTGATTTAGATGCACTTTAACTTATCAGTTGCACTTATTATTTAGTAAATCTTTATTTTGACATGAAATTTCCTATTTATACTTGATTTTTGTAGGTCCTTTCACAACTACAAATAACTTAGACTTTGAACCATATATATACTTGATTATGAATGTAAGGATAAAATAACCAAATATGTTTCTTTTAAGAACTCATAAATAATTTTTAATCTTGATAGTGCCCAACAATGTGACATTAAAAATTATCTTGTAGATTACATGCAATTATGATATTATTATGAAGAGATAGGTTTTGGTTCATGTGTTGTCCTTATGCCACCTACACTTTATACACAACATGATTTTCTATTTCCAAAGGTAGGTTGTTGATTTTTTTTGTGTTTCATCCATAAACAAAAAAACTAACGGTGGAATTTATTACCTTTTTAATGACATTCACCTTTAATGAATGGATATGATATATTCTATCCAAATAAAAAATAAATAAAAGTTTTTTAAAATAAATAATATATTAATAATCAACAGTCACTATCATGGCTGGTTTTGGTGGCTTAATCCATGGGTGAAGGTTTCATGAGAATAGAGAAAAATAATATGGATATGCATCAAGGTAATGAATAGTTAAGGATGGATATGAAGATAAAGTGAACATAGATTATTCTCAAGTCATAACAATATACTAATGACATAATCATTAAGGATTCTTCCTCATCTTCCTCCAATAATAAGTTCAATAAATTATAGTTCCTGACATGTATGGCTTGGGTCTTCTTTTTTCTCTATTTGTGTGTCTTTTTCAATCGTGAGTTAGAATCATGTTGAGTAAAAGTATGTAGCTTCAAACCTTTACTCTCTTTAGAATATTAGACATTTTTAGTTGTCACTTATATTTTTTATTTATTGTTAGGTTTTTAAAAACTTAGGTAGAGGTTCCATGCATTTTTTATGTAAAATAAATGTACACTAATAAGAACTCAATTTTTCATGTGTACAATGCCACTACCCAGAACATGCATTATTATGTATTGTCTTTATCATGTGGATATGTTTTAAATCTATCTATTAGGTTCATTTGGTTCCTTATTTTATCTATGAATTCATATGTATGATTCAACAATAGAAAAGTAGTGATTTTACAACCAAATAGTTCTATCATTAATCACACAACAAAAACCTTTACTCTTTAGTGATATCATTAATCAACCTTGCATTCAAGGATTTTTATTTATGATTTGATCCTTAAATATATACTGACCAAGCCTTCTTTGTATATAACCTTATTCATGGGACTGATATCACATGCCTAGGGAGTGGGACCCATATTGTACACCAAATTCAGATTTATGATGGTGGTTGAATTTATTTGACTTGTATCATCCATTCCAAAGGGGTTTGTATCTTTTAGGGTGGTTACATACTTTATTTATCATTTTATATTATTGATTGTGAATTATTATGTCATGAGAGGTGATTTTATTGTAATAGAACTCCATGTTTGATGTGTGGCTTGAATCATAATGGAATGTTACTAATGTAAGGACAAGACATTAATGGCCCATAGTTTATCTTGTTACTTCTGTTCATTAGCATTTCCACTATAATGATACTCAAAGATAAAAGTAAGGTACATAAAGACCCAAAATCAAGTGATTTAAAGAAAAATTCCCAAGTGCCATAGTCCAGTTAGCCTAATTTGAATCAAGAATAAATTAAAATTTCGCCCAATACAAGGATATGTGTCAAAATATTTTACCATAAATAAAGATAATAGACCAATGACTAAGTGACCAAAATTCACATGGCATATTAAACAACAAATGAGACAAAAATATAAAACTCATAAGAAAAACATTACATACCCTTTCACATTCCTTGAACACATCAGGGTAATTACTAGTTTATATACACTTTATTCATCATGGATTACCAATTAAACCAATATTTAATGATGAAAATAGTGTGCTTATGAAAGGACCTTTATTTTGGTTATGAACATAATGTTTTTAATAGTTCTAAAACTAAATAAATTATTGAATAATGTATATATGAACTCTATCTACTAGAGTTATTAATAAAATGCATGAAAAATTGTTTAAGACATTTTATTGTTTTATGATGTCATGAGTCTACATGAACTATTCATCAACATATTTTAGTTTCTCTTATATCTCCAAACGTATTATAATTTTGAAGGTAAAGATTTACTCTTGATTTTATAAAATTATTATGAGAGATGATAACTATTAGATATTCAATTTGAATTATTTTTATACATAATTTTATATTTATTTCAATTTTGATAAGTGTATCCATTGCCTAAGTACAAGGGCTTACTAAAAATTTCAAGGAAGAAGACAATAAATTTGATTATCTAGTGATGTTACTAGTCTACATGTCACCAATCAACACATTTCATTGTTATTATATGTTAAAGTGAAATATAATTGAGAAGGTACAATTTTACCTCTTATTTCACAAAGTAAATATGGGTAGATGTGACACAGAGCATCATAAGGTAACATATTGTAATAGTATGTTTGAAAGTTTCATGATGACCATTTTTGGTTTGGTGTGAGTATGAAAGGTCTTTTAGGGTCCCTTAGCATGTGTTTGATTCATTAAGAGTCTTGGTATTGTGATTTTTTATCCCATTTAGAGTTTCCCACCAAAAAGGTGGAGTTTGAAAATTTAAAATTGTAACAAGGTTTTGGAGTGGTATTTTGGATTTTGTGTGAAATGATAATGTTTATGTATGTTTTTTAAGGGTCCTATTAGGTCGTAAATGTGTGTGTAAAATGAGTTTCAACAATCATGTCATAAAAAAAATGTAACCCAAGAAAGGCAAATACAATTGCCACCCTATGTGGAGTTAACCTCGTGAGGGAATTATCTTGCATGATTGGTATTATGAAAGGATAAAATACATGTACGTGAAAAGAAATATTTGTATAATTTTGGTATTAATAGATAAATTAGAGGTGTATATATTCATATAGCTTCAATAAAGACAAGGAAATATCAAGAGATGAAAGAACCATGCTTGCATTGCAAATTCTATGTATGATTATTATATGTGCAATGACACCAATGAATAAAAGAATAATTTGAGAGAGTGATTTTTCAATTAATTAGTTTCTGGTATGTGATCAATATCATATGTTTTTTCCTTTGAATATAATTTATTCTTGTTACTAATCTACAGGTTCAATTTACAATCCACAAGCTTTGAATGCTCTATTTTTTGTCACAATTAAGCACAAAGAGAGTAGATGTGTATTTTAAGTGTCATTCAGAGTGTTTGGAAGATGGTAATATGGTATATAGTATCTACATGAGGAGGGTGACTCTTATTTATTCTCATAATACAATCAGATTCAAAACCTTCATTATACTGCACACAGTCGTAGAAAAGCACTCAAAATTCTATAAAATCTGCATGTTAGAACCTTATGGTGATTGTTCATGAATAAATAGTTATTATTTAAGTTTAAAAAAGTGTTTAAAACTATATAAAAACATTTATAACCATTTATAATTGATTTAAATTAAAAATATTCCCTTTTTATTGTTCTCGTGTACCTTTAGGCCTATGTAAACCTAATCTAGGGTTTGAAACTTGCAAGTTAAATATCTAGTATATCCACTACCCAAAAATTGAGAAACTTTTTAACATTATGTAATATAATATGATATAAATTATTCATGAGGTTTTATAAATGCACTAAACCATAAAGTATGGAAACCCTATAGTGATCTTGAACTAGGCCTAGATAGACCTAACTAACACGAAGGTTGTGTGAAAAATAGGACATACCCTAAGATTATTGTCTTGAAACATTATTTTAAGTTTTCAAGGAATAAATGGTATCTAAAAATATGTTTATTTTGTATGGAAACATTATATATTATTTAAACCTTCTAGCTTTCTGTAAAAAGAAGGATACAAGAAACTAGGTCTTAAAAAAGAAAGAGTGGATAGTTTGTAAAGAGATAGAGTTCTACCTTAGATATTGAATATTATAGTTGGATGTGTAAGAAAACTAAAATATTTATTTATATGGCCATATGATCCCTGGACTGGAGACAATAACTTTAGAACCAGGCATTAGGCTTTTAGGTCTATGAACCTATATGAGGATAACCAAGTTTGAAGAAAGAATAGAGAGTGAAGTCTATGAAATTTGTGTATGAGAGGATGGTGTTTATAGAATGAAAGTGAAATAAGATATGAAAATTTTCATAATAAATATATGAGTGATCAAGGGTGTCAACGGAGGAACAGAGTACTTGTTAAAAGCAAGTAAATTAAATATCAGATAAGGGATTAAAGGAAGAAATCAAGGATAGGTAAATGAATGAGGTAATTTTGTGTATATGTCTACATATTGTGGTATTAAATTATGTAATATCTTATAAATTTTTATTATTTTGAGTTTTAAAAGTTGTTATTTACAAATCATAAGAATATAGCAAAAGATGTAGAAAGATTTTTGAAACATATAAAGTAAGAGGCTAAGTGGCAGTGAAACCCTAAAGCCATAAAGGTTTAAAGAGAGAAGAGATCTATCAGAAGATCAAAATAAAAATCTCAATAAGAGATTAAACTATAAAAATTAGTCTAAGACAAATGACTAATGGTACTAAAATCCTAGGGTGAAAAAGACAATAGGTGAGGTGCTAAGAAGAAAGTAGGATCGACTTGATAAAAGAGAAAAGGCATAGTGAGGCCTAAGTAAAGAGTAAAGAGAAGAGAGAAATAATGAATGGATTGAATAAGGAAATTTACCACAAGAATATGGTGAGAGAAGAACTTAAGAAAATAAAGTTAGAGATAAAAAAATAGATAGATGACTTGAGATAAATCTTAGTAGGTATAAATTAAATCTTAAAGAAGTCAAAATAAAGATATTTTTTAAGAATTATAAGGATAGTACATTGGCCTCTTAGAGTGATTATGAGAAATAATATAATGTATAAAGAAGCTATCCAATTGAGAAAATAGTTAAGGACATTAGCAAAGTAGCCTAAAAGAAAAAATAAAGAGGTAAGCAAGCCTCAAAAGTTTATATCTGATGATTTCTTGTCATGTGTGTACGCAAGTACAAAAGTGAATAAAGAATAAGTCCACTTTGAGGACACAAAAATTAAACTCATGAAGGAAAACAAGCATGAAAAACACTCTTATGTTGAAGAAGAAATTGGTTGGACAACAATATATAGAGATATAGTGATATGTTATTATGAAAGAGGAGATATTCTTGGAGAAGAAGATGTTCAAGAAAAAATATGTCTCATTGAAGGAACAAAAGAAACATAATTTAATCAAGAAGATAGAGTCAAGTTTGAACTAACTAGGCTCAAAAGGTATGAAGCTCAAAAATAAGAATTTGTATTACAATAAGCAATCAAATAGGTATAAGATAAAACATTGCTTTTGAATAATGATCATACCATAAATATTGATAAGAATATTTCAATTTTTGATGAAAAAAATATCTTGAAAGATATCAAGCACCTTAAACAAGATATTACAAGTGATGAAAAATTTTTAGATGAGAAACATGACCAACTATTTATTTATGAAAGTTAGGATCAATTACAAGCATATATGGTATTTTTGGAGCATGACATAAACAATAGAAAAAATAATAAAGACTATCCTAGAATATAAGTTGAAAAGATAAGCACTTGGCATGAGTCAAGGGAGTCTCAAAGGAAATAAATATCGATGGATAATATAACATACATCCTAGAGTAGAAAGGATGGATACAAGAAGGATAGATAGAGACTCAAAAGTCTCAAATATAATATCTAATACTTCATTGAACTATACATATGCAATTATACAAATTGATTTATACTATGAAAGAGTGTTTAGCTTGACACGTGGTAAATATGGAGCTTAAGTATAATTTATGATACAAGTTATGAAAGAACATGATGAGGAAGATGAGTTGATATGGAGAGAATTCATGCAAGACACTAAATTTGACCGATTAGAGTTCTTAAGCCAAATTAAAAAGGTGGAAGTTATCCTTAAAAAGATAGAGGAAAAATTATAAGATAGAGAAAAGAATATTTCAAATACAAGGAACATGTCACCCATAGGAACACTTGAAGAAGATGAAATTATAGGTCACATAAGGGCATAAAATCACAAAAAATTAATGAGTTATAGGCAAGAATATGGACAAGTATTAGTACAAGGAGAATCAAACAAACTTGCAAGCTAAGGTATGTCTAAAACTATGAACAAGTTAAGCATAGGATCATGTGAGTTGATCAATAAACAAGTATTGGAAACTAATGATGCAAGTAAAGATAAGAATTTAAAATAATAGGATAAGGACCTTAAGAAGGTGAAAGGGATGATTAGAGAGGATTAGATGAAGAATACAAGAGCATGATATGATGGAAATAACCATGAGATCTTTCAAAAGACTATTAAGTCTCATCAATGTAATTTGATATGTACTGAGGATGATGGATGTGTAAGAGATGGAGTCACTCCATGATTTCATGGATAAAATAATAAATGAAGCATAATATCTCATGATAGATCAAAGAAAAGATGATAGATATGTTCTTCATAAAGTAGATTATTGGATGAAGAATGCATGTTTGGAGGAGGACAAGATCAGTCCAAAGGTGATCCAAGGAAGGAGTAAGATCAAGTTAACATTGAGAGAGAAAATAGAGGAAAGTATTAGCTCAAGAATGATTCCAAGTAGTATGCCCAAAGATGAATAAAAAAGATTCATGTAAGAAGAGCTACAAGAAGATGAGCAAGAGAGCAAGCAATTGAAGAAAGATAAAGATGAGGAAGGAGGCTATGAGAAGACTCACCATGAGAATGTGGAGTATCATGAAGAGGTAGTTAAAAAATATATAAATTAGTATTACAAGGTTGAAGGAAGAATATATGCATAAGAATCCATGAGATCATATGACAAAGGAGAAAGCATTGTTAAGAAGATAGACCAGCAATGAGTGCATGAACAAACCATAATAAATATGGAAGGAAATTATGGTCTAGGAGCTGGATTAAAGAATAAGAAACATCCATTTGAGGTAGAATATGATGAAGAGAAATCAGATATGGAAGAGATGGAATATAAAGATGACAAAGGGTTTCAGAAAATTAGGTACATCATGGAGGTAGAGGATGAGTTGGCAAAGAGGCAAGACAAGGCAAGGAGACAAAGATAAAAGAATCAGATGATAAGAGATGAGAAAAACAAAAGGAGAAGCAATAAGAAGAGCCCAAAAAATCAAAAGAGTAATAATTGGAAATCAAGGAGGAAGTTTGACAAGGTGAATTTGAGTAAGAGCTCAAATTTTCCCACTTAAGGAACTTGATGCAAGGCATCACAAGGTAACATAGGGTGTTATTATGTTTGAGAGTTTCATGGTGACCACTTTTGGTCTGGTGTGAGTGTGAAAGTAATTTTAGAGTCCCTTAGGGTGTGTTGGATTCATTAATAATCTTGGTATTGTGTGTTGGTGTTATGAAAGGATTAAATTAATTTATTTGAAAAGAGATAGAGAGAGAGTTGTATAAGGTGGGTAGGACATGATAAATTATATATGGATATAGGTGGAGATCTTAAATAAAAATAATGAAAGATCAAGATTTGAAAGAACCCTGCCTACCTTGCAAATTCTTTATATGATTGTTATATGTGTAATGACACCACTGAATAAAATAATTCTTTGAGAGAGTGATTTTTGAATTTAATAGGTTTTTGATATGTGAAAAATCTCATATTTTTGTTTTCTTTTGAATATAATGGATTCTTTTTACTAATCTACTAGTTCAAATTATAATTTTGAAGATTTGAAGGCTCTATTTTTGTCATAGTCAAAAACAAATGAGAGTAGAGGTGTCTTTTGAGTGTCATTAAAAGTGTTTGAGATATGGGAATGTGGAAGAGAGTCTCTACATGATGAGTTTAACTCTTATTGATGCTCATAATATAATCAAAGATCAAGATTCAACTCAAAACCTCTATTATAGCATACACAGTCCTAGAAAAGCACTTAGAATTCTATAAAATCCACATGTTGGAACCTTGAGATGATTTTTCATGAATAAATATATATTATGGAAATTTAAAGAAAGTGAGTTATACCCTAAAAAACATTTATAACAATTTATAAGTTATTCAAATTCAAATATTCCATTTTGATTATTCTCGAGCACCTATAGCCTTGTGTAAACCTAATCTAGGGTGTGAAAATTGCAAGTTGAATATCTAGTATCTCTACCAACCAAAAATTGTGAAACCTTAAAATGATGTAATCTAATATGTTATAAAGGATTCATAAGTTTTTGGAACTGTCATAAATTGTATAGTATGAAAACCCTGTAGTGATCTTGAACTAGACCTAAAGAGACCTAATTGATAGGAAGGTTGTGTGAAAAAGAGGACTTCCCATGAGATTATTAACTTTCAACATTAGGCAAATCTATAAGGGGATAAAGGGTAATCTAAAAATGTTTGTTTTATCTATAAATATTGCATATTATTAAACCCTACTAGTTTTTTTGTAAAAAGAGGGATACAAGAAACTAGGCCTTAAAGATGAAAAAGTAGATAGTTTGAAAACAGAAAGAGTTATAGATTAGAGATTACGTATCATGGTTGGATGTGTAACTAAACTAAAATAGTCATGTGGATTCCTATATGAGCCCTGGAGTGGAGACAAGAACCTAGGAACTGGGCATTAGGCTTTTATGTCTATCAACCTATATGAAGATGAGCATGTTTAAATCAAGAACAGAAAGTAAAGTTTATGAAAGATGTGCATCAGTCAATGGTTTTTTTACTAAGGAGGATGAGAGTGAAATATGGGATGATAAGTTTCATGCTCAAGGAGGAGGTATAGAACTAGAGACCTAGTACAAGTGAATTAAGCCCAAAATAGACCTTGTAGAGACCGAGAGAAGGTAAGTTTGGGTTGTAATAAGTCAAAGTAAAGGTGAGAGTATAGAGAGAGATGAAGGGTGATCTATATTTTATAGATAGAAGATTATTATGTGTGAAAGGAAGCTTATTATTCTATCAAAGATAGGAGTGATCAAGGGTATCAAGAAAGGAATAGAGTATCTATTAAAAGCAAGTAAATAAGAGATAAATAAAGGGATTAAAGGAAGAAATTAGAGTTAGGGAAATGAATATCGAATGGCTTTCACAAATCATTGATGATAATAATCCTAATTATGAGTGTCAAAATAGGTGACAACAAATGTCAAAAATAAGAATTTTGTAACAAGGTATGGATATTCATTTATGCATAATGGGATTGAGAGGGGCACATGTTGGGATTGAATGGAGAAATTTAGAGAAGGAACACAGATCTAGTAATGCCCAACTTATATCATAATGGTTCCTAACCATGTTGATGTCACTTCAAGTTTTGTACCATTAGGTGACATTGTTCTTTACTTTTGTTGGGGCATGGGCAGGTTTAACACTATGACAACTACAACAAAACAAATTGATGGACAATATCCATATATTTAATAGAAAATTATTAGGATTTAAATTTAAATATGAGAATAAATAATTAATTCCATTTCCAACCATTAGAGGAATGAATTGTCTATAGTTAAAGGCAAAAAAAACCCATAAATTTACAAAAACAAATAGATAATAAAAATTAGGTTGTTACCTTAAAAACTCATAGTTCTGAAAAAACAATTATCAAAAAAATGAAAAAACTTGGAAAAATATATATTTTTTGTCACGCATTATGCCACCTGACCTGAAGAGTAAATAAAAACATTCCTGAGAAGAATGGCTATCAACCAATGCATTGTTCAATCGAATAAATTTTATTGCTTATTTTTCAATTGTTTAAAAATGTTTGTGTTGTGTTTCAAACTACAACTTCTGGAAACTCCCATTAATTCAAATTTTTTGTGGGTATTTTCACTTTAAATTAGCATACATAATATGGTTTGAATTTCTCTAGTTGTGTAGGATGCCTTGGAAACCACCTCAATATTACAACCAGGGTGGTCTTTTCACATCTTTGAGACACTAATTGTCATTTGTGTAGGTTAGTGAAGAATAATTACACTTTGGAGCATTTGTAATTCTTTTTGGGATGGAAAAATAAATAGGCACCAAGTTTTTCATAAATTGAAATACTAATCATCATAAGGATGGACTTTCACTAGGCTTGTAAGGCGTCAAGTCATTCTTTTATCGAGCATGTCTCTCTGTGGATTGGGTCTCTCAAGGAGAATCAAACTACACCTTACGTAAATTCATACTAATTTGGGCATACATATAGTTATCCCACATAAGTCAAGCCAATTAAAACTATTGCCAAAAATTAACATCTAACTCAATTAGGTTCTATTGCATGAACCCAAATCTACTTTGAACAACCATATTCCTTGACTCAGATCCCCTCTTCACTTCCTAGAAAGGACCTTAAGCAACATACACAAATAAAAATAAATTTGCATGCATGATCAATGCATAGTTAGCATGATTGATTACATGATTTGCATGTTAGTTTATTTTTATTTATTTATAAACTGTTATTTTCTCCATGTATCTAGATTGCATATGATTTATTATTTTAAAACTACAGGCAATATATTTTCAAAAACTATTTATTAAATTCATTATTACAATGCTTGTTAAACTCATTATTACATTGCTCCTTTTTTCTATATATCAAGATAATGAATAGTGATTCAATCATTGAATAAAAATGTCTTTCTTTTGAATTTTTGTTGTTCACTCATTTATGAGTAGAAATAATATAGTATTCTATTTTTTTGAGAATCTTAGTATTATATTTAGTCTATAATTTTTAATATCTCTCAGTATAGTGTCAGAGATTTCATTTATATCATTTCAATTGGTATCAGAGTAGGTTACAAAAATTTAATTGTGTAGGTAGCAATTTTAACTTATTAGTTATCTCCATAATGGAAAATAGTAGCAACTTTCCATTTAAACATCCCTTGTTTACAAGAGACAACTATTATTATTGGAGTATTAAGATGAAGAACCTATTATTATCCCAAGATATTTGGGAATTAGTGGAAGTGGGATGTAGATTAGAATTTTCTAAATGTGTTAACAGCAACCAACAAACTCAATTGAAATAAGATAGAAAGAAAGACAATCAACCACTATTGTTTATCCAATCTGAATTGGATATTTCAATTTCCCTTGTATTGCTAGTATGACAAAATCAAAGGATGCATGGGAGGATTTCCAAATCACATACCAAGGTTTTGACAAACTTAAATTGGTAAGACTTTAAACCTTAAGAAGAGATTTTGAAAATCTAAGGATGAAAGAAGTTGAGTCTATTCAAGATTTTATTACTAAGACTCAAGGTGTTTCCAATTAGCTTAGAACATAAGGGGAAGTAATTACAGAACAAAAAATTGTAGAGAAGGTGTTGAGATCTCTTCTTCCTAAATTTTATTGAGTGGGGATATCCATTGAATAAATAAAAAATATCACCACCTTCAAAGTGGTGGATTTGGTTGGTTCTTTATAATCACATGAGGAGCATATATAATGTTCAATGGAGAGTTTAGTGTAATCTTTCTAGTCTATAGTAAATGTTGAATATAAATATACAATTCCCTTTTTTGAAACAAATAAATCTCAAAGGGAGCCTTCTAATAATAGAGGACATGGTAGAGGAAGAGGAAGAAGTGATAATAGAGGAAGAGTAAGAGGCAGAAGTTTTGTGGATCAAAAAAGCATCCAATGTGAATATTGTGAACATTATGGACATTATGAATCTAAGTGTACAAAAAATAAATTTGTCTTGAACAAGTCAAGAGCTAACTATATTGAAGAGTCTTTTGAAGATCCCAAGCACTCCATCTTCTTCACATGTAATTTGGTGAAATAAAATGAAAAATATGTGTGGTTCTTGGATAATGGTTGCTCTAATCGTATGACAAGTAAATCTGCTCTCTTTGTTAAATTAAATGCATATGTAAGAAGTCAAGTAAAATTTGGTGATTATAAAGAGGTTGATGTGATGGGAAAAGGTATCCTTGCTATAAAAACTAATCAAGGATAAACTATATTAATTTGATACTTTGTATGTTCCCAAATTATAGCATAACCTTTTACGTATTAGGCAACTTGTAGCAAAAATTTATGTTTGAAGACAACTACGGTAAAATATTTGATAAATTTTCTAATTACCATCTTGTATCAAAGGTTCCTATGATAGATAATAGGTTATTTCCTCTCACATTGCATTCAGCTACTATGCATGCCTTCAAAGCAACCATAGATGATTTGTGTTTATGGCATCAACATTATGGTCATTTGAATTTTCAAGGATTAAAATTAATTCATAAAAATAATATGGTGAGATAACTTACACTAACTCATGTAAAACAAGAATTTTTTTTAGGGTGTGTACTTGGCAAGCAACATCGAGATACTTTTCCGATGAACAAATCTTTGAGAGCAAAATCTCCTCTTGAAATTGTGTATGCAAACATTTGTGGTGCTATGCAAGAGGAATATTTGGGTAAAAATATTTATTTTTTGACTTTCATTGATGATTTTTATTACCACACATGGATTTATTTTCTTAAGCATAAATCTAAATATTTTGAATGCTTCAAAAAATTTAAAGTTATGGTTGAAAAACAAAGCAAGTATTATCTCAAAATACTTAGAATAGATAGAGGATGAGAAATCACTTCAAAAGAGTTTTTTAGTTTTTGTAACAAAAATGACATCAAGAGAAATCTTAGTGTGGCCTTTATCCCACATCAAAATGGTATTGTATAAAAAAAGAACTATAACATTATCAAAATGGCATGAAGTATGTTGCAGTCAAAAAATCTTCCAAATTATTATTGGGGAGAATCAATGGTAATAGTAGTAAACATCTTGAATCAAATCCCCATAAAATTAATTCAAAACATCACTCCAAAGGAAGCTTAAAATAGTCACAAGCCTTCATTGGCTCATCTCTATGTATTTGGTTGCCCTGCATATGCTCATATTCTAGTTCAGAAGTAGAAGTTGGATGAAAAATCCCAACATTGTATCTTTGTGTGATATTCTTATGCAAGTAAAGGATATAGATTCTATAATCTTGATATGAAGAAATAAATCATTAGTCAGGATGTGGCTTTTGGTGATGACAAAAGGTTCATAAGAGAAAAACACAAGTAATAATAGACATAGATTATGGAAGTGTTCCTCATCTCCCCATAAACTCAAGTAGAATTTTAAGCCCCAATATTAGCTCAAGTTTGAGCTCTCCAAGTTTAGTTTAACCAAGTTCATCTACTAACACACCTTCAAGTGATAGTTCAGTTAAAAGATCAAGTCCAAACACTTAAAGAAAGGTATGTAGTTTAAAGGAAATTTATTAGAGGAGTAATGCGAATCCAATTTACAATTTTGCTTTGCTTAGTACAATTCAATTTGAACCCTTTGTATATGAATAAGTAGTGAAAAAATAGTATGATTGATGTTATGAATGATGATATACAAGCAATTGATAAAACTAATACATGGGAATTAGTGAAACTTATAAAGACAAACAAGTTATTGGTTTCAAATGGATTTATAAGGAAAAATATCATGTTGATGATTTTATGAAAATACACAAGGTATGACTAGTTTCCAAGGGATTTGTACAAACACCTGGAGTAGATTATTTATAAACTTTCATTCTAGTTGCAAGACTTGATACAACTAAGATTTTTTTGGCTATTATTGCACAATATAGGTGGCCAATATATCAAATGGATGTAAAATTATGCTTCCTTAATGGTTATATAAATGATGAAGTCTATGTGGAACAACCCATAGGCTATGAAATTCAAGGTAAAGAACATTTGGTCTACAAATTGAAGAAATCACTCTATGGGTTGAAACAAGCTCCTTATGCCTAGTATGTAAGGATTGATAGTTATTTCTTGAATAAGGGGTTTATTAGAATCCATTCATAGCCAACCATGTATGTCCAACATATTAGTAATGATATTCTCATTATTTGTCTTTATGTTGATGATATCATTTATATATGTTATAGTAAAACTCTTATGGAGAAGTTTCTAGTAGAAATGAAATAGGAATTTGAAATTTTAGATCTAGGACTCATACATTATTTTCATGGTGTGAAAGTGCCATAAAAAGAATAGGTATATTTATTTGTCAAAAAATGTATATAGTTGATTTATTTTAAAAATTTAGAATGATGACATGGATTGAAATTGAAAATCCCATAGCACTTGGTGAGAAATTAACCAAGAAAGATGCAAGTTCCAAAGTGACTGGTACTTTATATATAAGTTTGGTTAGGAGCCTCATGTACCTCACTACAACAAGACCTAACATTATGTATGTTGTGAGTCTCATATCTTGATTCATGTACTATCTACATGAGTCTCATTGGTGTGTTGTAAAAATAATCTTACAGTATCTGAGTGGTACACAAAATTTTGGAATTCATTATTCTTCCACTAAAAAATTTAGACTAGTTACCTACACAAATTTTGATTGGGTTAGTTCAGTTGATAATAAAAAGTCTAAATTTGGTTATGTATTCTCGCTTAGTTATAGAGTTGTATATTGGAGTGGTAAAAATCAATCAACTGTGGCTCTCTCTTTAGCAGAAGTAGAGTATATTATAACAACAGTAGCAAGTTATCAAGGCATATGGATTCGAAGGATTTATATTGGATTTAGGAACATCCAACTACACTTTTTTGTGATAACAATAGAAGTATATCCATGATGAAGAATATTGTGTTTAATGCTAGATCAAAACACATAGAGATCCGACATCATTTCATTCAAGACTTGGTTCAAGATGGGCAAGTGGAATTACAATTCTATCCCACATTTGACCAAGTATCTAATATTTTTACTAAAGCTCTTCTTATAACCAATTGTGTTGTTTGACAAAATCAGTTGGGTATCATCCCCATTGATCATCCAAGGGGAGATTGAAGAAGATGTTCAAATTGCATTAATGATCAATGGTTAGCATGTTCAATTTCATAATTTACATGTTAGTTTATTTTTATTTATTTATTTATAGACTGTTGTTTACTCCATGTATTTAGATTGATGCATGGATTGCTTGGGATTGATTATTTTAAAACTATAGGTAGTATATTTTTAATAAATATTTTTTAGGCTCATTATTAAATCAATCCTATTTTCTATATATCAAGATAATGAACAACGATTCAATCATTGAATAAAAAGGTCTTTCTTTGAGTCTTTGTTGTTCGCTTATTTTTGAAAAGAAATAATATATTATTTTATTTTCCTAAATAGCTTATTATATTTAGTATTTATTTTTTAATATCTCTCAATATAGGGTTAGATATTTCATTTATATTATGTGTTTTTTAGCCCATTTAGAGTTTCTTGCCAAAAAGGGAGAATTTAAAATTTTGAAACTATAACTAGGCTTTGGAGTGGTATTTTGGGTTTTGTGTGAGATAAAAATGTTGATGTATATTTATGAAGGTTCCTATTAGGTCCTATATGTGTTTGTAAAATGTGTTTCAATGTTAATGTAATGTAAAAAAGAAATGTTATCCAAGAAAGGTAAATGTAACTACCAACCTACATGGAGTTAGGCTAGTGAGGAAGTTATCTTACATGAATGGTGTTATGAAAGGATGAAATACATTTATGTGAAAAGAGATAGAGAGAAATTTATATAAGGTGGATAGGGTAGGATAAATTATATGTGGACATAGGTGGATATATTAAATAAAGATAAGGAAATATCGATATTTGAAAGAACCTTGCCTGCCTTGTAAATTCTTTATATGATTGTTGTATGTGTAATGACACCAATGAATAAAATAATTATTTAAGAGAATGATTTTTCAATTTCATAGGTTTTTGGTATGTGATAAATCTCATATTATTATTTTTTTTGAATATAATGGATTCTTGTTACTAATCTACTAGTTCAAGTTATAATTCACAAGATTTGAAGGCTCTATTTTTGTCACAGTCAAAAATAAATGAGAGTAGAGCTATCTTTTGAGTGTCATTAAAGTTTTTGAGAGATGGAAATGTGTAATAAAGTATCTAAATGATGAGGTTAAATATTATTGATGCTCATAATATAATCATAGATAAATATTCAATTCAAAACCTCTATTATAGCGTACACAATCCTAGAAAAACACTTAAGATTCTATAAATCCACATATTAGAACCTTGAGATGATATTTCTTGAATAAATAGATATTATGAAAGTTTAAATGAAGTGGGTTAGACCCTAAAAAATATTTAGAACCATTTAGAAGTGATTCAAATTCAAAATACTCCATTTTGATTGTTCTTGAGCACCTACAGGCCTGTATCAACCTAATCTAGGGTGTGAAACTTGAAAGATGAATATATAGTATAACCACCAACTAAAAATTGTGAAAATTTATAATCTGATGTAAACTAATATGGTCTTAAGTATTCATAAGGTTTTAGAACTATACTAAACTTCACATTATGAAAACCCTGTAGTGATCTTGAACTAGGCCAAAAGAGACTTAATTGATAGGAAGGTTGTGTGAAAAAGAGGACTTCCCATGAGATTATTGACTTTAAAAATTAGGTGAATCTATAAGGGGATAAAGGTTAAACTAAAAATGTGTTTGGTTTGTCTAGAAATGTTGTATATTATTCAAACCTACTATTTCTTTTGTAAAAAGAGGGATACAAGAAACTAGGCCTTAAAGATGAAAAAGTAAATAGTTTGACAAGAGACAGAGTTCTAGATTAGAGATTTATTATCATGGTTAGATGTGTAAAGGACATAAATTAGTCATTTTGATGCCAATATGAGCCCTGGAGTGGAGACAAGGACCTTTGAGTTGGGCATTAGGGATTTAGGTCTATCAACCTATATGAGGATGACTAAGTTTGAAGCAAGAACAGAGAGTAAAGTATATGAAAGATGTGCATGATCCAATGGTGTTTTTACTAAGGAGGATGAGAGTGAAATAAGGGATGATAAGTTTCATGCTCAAGGAAGAGGTATAGAATTATAGACCTAGTACAAGTGGATCAAGCCTAAAATAGACCTAGTGGAGACTGAGAGAAGGTAAGTTTGGGTTGTAAAAATTCAAAGTAAAGGTGAGAGTGAAGAGGGAGATCAAGGGTGATCTATATTACAGAGATAGAAGAGGATTATGTGTGAAAGGAGGCTTATGATTCTATCAAAGATAGGAGTGATCAAGGGTGTTAAGAGAGGAACAAAGTACCTATTAAAATCAAGTAAATGAGAGATCAAAGAAGAGATTAAAGGAAGAAATTAGAGTTAGGGAAATGAATATCAAATGGCTTTCACAAATAATTGATGATAATAATCCCAATTTTGAGTGTCAAAATAGGTGACAAAAATTTTCAAAAATAAGATTTTTGTAACAAGGTATGGATATGCATTCATGCATTATGGGATTGAAAGGGGCACATGTTGGGATGGAATGGAGAAATTTAGAAAAGGAACACAAATCTAGTAATGCCCACCTTATTTGATAATAGTTCATAACCATGTTGATGTCATTTCATGTTTTATATCATTAGGTGACATTAGTCTTTACTTTTGTTGGGGCATGGGTAGGTTTGACACTGTGACAAATACAATGAAACAAATTGATGGTCAATATCAATATATTCAATAAAAAATTATTAGGATTTAAATTTAAATATGAGACCAAATATGTAAGTCCATTTCCAACCACTAGAGGAATGAATTGTCTATAGTCAAAACCAAAAAAAAACCCCATAAGTTTACGCAAATAAATAGATAATAAAAAGTAGGTTATTACCTTAAAAACTCATAGTTTTTAAAAAACAACTATCAAAAAAATGAAAAAACTTGGAAAAAAATATATTTGTTGTCATGCATTATGCCACCTGACCTGAAGAGTAAATAAAAACATTCCTAGGAAGAATGGTTAGCAACCATTGCATTCTTAAATTGGATAAATTTTACTACTTATTTTTCAATTGTTTAAAAATGTTTGTGTTGTGTTTCGAAATACAACATTTAGAAACTCCCATTAATTTAAATATTTTTTTTGTGTATTTTTAATTTTTATTAACATATATAATGTGGTTTGAATTTTTCTAGTTATGCAAGGTGCCCTGGAAACGACCTCAATATTACAACTAGGGTGGTCTTTTCACATCTTTGAGACAATAAATTTGATTTGTGTAGGTAAGTGAAGCATATTTACACTTTGGAGCACTTTTATTTATTTTTAAGTTGGAAAAAAAAAATAGGCACCAACTTTTTCATAAATTGAAATACTAATTGTCACAAGGCTAGACTTTCACTAGGCCTGTAAGGCATCGAGCCATTCTCTTATCAAGTTTGTGTATTTATGGATTGGGTCACTCAAGGAGACCCAGACTACACCTTACCTTAATTCATAATAATTTGGGCATACATATAGTTCTCCCACATAAGTCAAGCCAATTCAAACTATTACCAAAATTTGACATTTAACTCGATTAGGTTCCATTGCATGAACCCAAATCTACTTTGAACAACCATGTTCCTCGATTGATAACCCCTCTTCACTTCCTAAAAAGGGCCTTAAGCAACATACACAAACAAAAATAAATTTTCATGCATGATAAATGCTTAGTTAGCATGTTCGATTGCATGATTTGCATGTCAGTTTATTTTTATTTATTTATTTGTAGACTTCTATTTTCTCCATGGTTTTGGATTGCATAATATTTACTATTTTAAAACTATGGTAAGTATATTTTCAAAAACTATTTATTAAATTAATTATTACAATGCTTGTTAAACTCATTATTATGTTACTCATTTTTATATATATCAAGATAATGAATAGTGATTTAATCATTGAATAAAAAGGTCTTTCTTTTGAATCTTTGTTGTTCACTCATTTCTGAGTATAAATAATACATTATTTTATTTTCCTTAGAAGTTTAGTATTGTATTTATTTTGTATTTTTTAATAGCTCTCAGTATAGTGTTAGAGCTTTCATTTATATCATTTCAATTGGTATCAGAGTAGGTTACATAAATTTAATTATTTAGATAGAAATTTTAACTTATTAGTTATCTCCATAATGGTAAATAGCAACAACTTTCCATTCTAAATTCCCTTGTTTACAAAAGATAACTATGATTATTGGAGTATTAAGATGAAGACCCTATTATTATCCCAAGATCTTTGGGAATTAGTGGAATTGGGATATATAAAATCTCTAGATCAGAATGCTCTACATGTGTTGAAATAAACCAACAAACTCAATTGAAATAAGATAGAAAGAAAGACAATCGAGCACTATTTACTATCTAATCTGTATTGGATATTTCAATTTCTCCTGTATTGCTAGTATGACAAAATTAAAGGATACATGAGAGGATTTACAAATCACATACCAAGGTTTTGATAAAGTTAGATTCATAAGAATTAAAACCTTAAGAAGAGATTTTAAAAATATAAGGATGAAAGAAGCTAAGTCTATTCAAGATTTTATTACTAGTACTCAAGGTGTTGTGAATCAGCTTAGAACATAAGGGGAAGCAATTACAAAACAAAAATTTTAGATAAGATGCTGAGATCTCTTCTTCCTAAATTTGATAAAGAGGTGATAGCCATTACAAAAAGTAAAAATATCACCACCTTCAAAGTGTTAGAGTTGATTGGTTCTTTATAATCACGTGAGGAACACATGTAATATTCTACGAAGAGTTTAGTGTAATCTTTCTTGTCTATAGTGAATGTTGAATATAAATATATAATTCCTTTTTCTGAAACAAATAAAACTCAAGGGGAGCCTTTGAATAATAGAGGACATGGTAGAGGAAGAGGAAGAATCAATAATAGAGGAAGAGGAAGAGGAAGAGGCAAAATTTTTGTGGATCAGAAAAGCATCTAGTGAAAATATTATGAATGTTATGGACATTATGAATCTAAGTGTACAAGAAAGAAATTTGTCTTGAACAAGTCAAGAGCTAACTATAATGAAGAGTCTTTTGAATATCCCAAGCACTCCACCTTCTTCACATGTAATTTGGTGAAATAAAACCAAAAAGAATAGTGGTTCTTGGATAATGGTTGATCTAATAGTATGACAAATAAATTTGTTCTTTGTCAAATCAAATGCATCTGTAAGAAGTCAAGTAAAATTTGGTGATGATAAATAGGTTGATGTGATGGGAAAAGGTATCCTTGCTATAAAAACTAATCAAGGAGAAACTACTTATATTAATTTGATACTTTGTATGTGCCCAAATTATAGCATAACCTTTCAAGTATTAGTCAACTTGTAGCAAAAAATTTTAAAATTATGTTTGAAGACAACTACTATAAAATATTTGATAAATTTGTTAATTACCATCTTGTAGCAAAGGTTCCTATGATAGAGAATAGGTTATTTCCTCTCACATTACATTATGTTACTATTCATGCCTTCAAAATAACCATAGATTATTTGTGGTTATGGCATCAACATTATGGTCATCTAAATTTTCAAGGATTAAAATTAATTCACAAGAATAATATGGTGAGATGACATCCAACAATTCAGGTAAAATAAGAATTTGTTCAGGGTGTGCACCTGGTAAGCAACATCGAGATAGTTTTTTGATAAACAAATCTTGGAGATCAAAATATCCTCTTGACCTTGTGTATGTTGATAGTTATGGTGTTATGAAATAGGAATCTTTGGGTAATAATACTTATTTTTTGACTTTCATTGATGATTTTTCTTGCCACACATGGATTTATTTTCTTAATCATAAATCTGAAGATTTTGAATGCTTCAAAAAAATTAAATTTATGACTGAAAAACAAAAAATATATTATCTCAAAATAATTAGAATAGATAGAGGTGGATAAATCACTTCAAAAGAGTTTTTTTAATTTTTGTAACAAAAATGACATCAAGAGATAGCTTAGTGTGGCCTTTACCCCCCTACAAAATGGTATTATAGAAAGAAAGAACTATACCATTATCAAAATGGCATGAAGTATGTTACAGTCAAAAAATCTTCTAAATTTTTATTAGGGAGAAGCAGTGGTAATAGTAGTAAACATCTTGAATCAAATCCCCATAAAACTAATTCACAACATCACTCCAAAGGAAGCTTGGAATGGTCACAAGCCTTCAGTGGCTCATCTCTATGTATTTGGTTGTCCTTCATATGTTCATATTCTATTTTAGAAGTGGAAGAAGTTGGATGCAAAATCCTAACATTATATCTTTGTCTGATATTCAGATGCAACTAAAGGATATAGATTCTATAATCCTGATAAGAAGAAATAAATCGTTAGTCAGGATGTGGTTTTTGATGATGGAAAAAAGCTTCATAATAAAAAACACCAGTAATAATAAGCATAGAATATGGAAGCGTTCCTCCTCTCCTGATAAGATCAAGTGTAATTTCAAGCCCCAATAGTATGTCAAGTTTCATCGCTCCAATCTTAGTTTCACCAGGTTCATCTACTAGCACACCTTGAGGTGATAGTTCAAGTACAACATCAAGTCCAAACTCTTCAATAAATGTATGGAGTTTAAATAAAATTTATCAAAGGAGTAATGTGAATCCAATTGCTAATTTTGCTTTGCTTAGTACAATTCAAGTTCAACACTTTGTATATGAAGAAGCAATGAAATAAATAGTATGATTGATGTTATGAATGATGAGATGCAAGTAATTGATAAAACTAATACATGGGTATTACTGCAACATCTAAAAGATAAACAAGTGATTGGTTTCAAATGGATTTATAAGGTGAAATATCATGTTGATGGTTTTGTGAAAACACACAAGGCATGACTAGTTGCCAAAGGATTTCTACAAACACCTAGAGTAGATTATTCAAAAACTTTCATTCTAGTTGCAAAACTTGATACAACTAAGATTTTTTTGGGTATTGTTGCATAATACAAGTGGCCAGTGTATCAGATGGATGTAAAATTAGCCTTCATTAATGGTTATATAGATGATAAAGTCTATGTGGAATAACCCATGGACTATGAAATTCCAGGTAAAGAATAGCTGGATTACAAGTTGAAGAAATCACTCTATGGGTTAAAGCAAATTCCTTGTGCCTGTTATGCAAGGATTGATAGTTATTTCTTGAATAAGGGGTTAAGTAGAATCCATTCAGAGCCAAACATGTATGCCCAACATATTAGTAATGATATTCTCATTGTTTTTCTTTATGTTGATATCATTTATACAGGTAACAATAAAACTCTTATGGAGAATTTTCAAGTAGAAATGAAATGGGAATTTGAAATGTTAGATTTAAGACACATACATTATTTTCTTGGTGTTGACGTGCAACAATAAGCACAGGTATATTTATTTGTTAAAAAAAGTATGTATTTGATTTATTAAAAAAAATTAGAATGATGACATGCACTGCAATTGAAACTCCCATAGCACTTGGTGAGAAACTAATCGAGGAAGATGCAAGTTCCAAAGTGGTTGCTACTTTGTACATAAGTTTGGTTGGGAGCCTCATGTACCTCACTACAACAAGACTTGACATTATGTATGTTGTGACTATCATCTCTTGATTCATAAAGGATCCGCATGAGTCTTATTGACATACTGTAAAAAGAATCCTACAATATGTGAGTGGTACATAAAATTTTGGCATTCATTACTCTTCCACTAAAAAATTTAAGCTAGTTGCCTACACAAATTTTGATTGGGTTGGTTCAGTTGATAATAGAAAATCTACATCTGGTTATGTATTCTCACTTGGTTCTAGAGTTTTATATTGGAGTGGTAAAAAGCAAGCAACCATGGCTCTCTCTTTAGCAGATGCAGAGTATATTGTAGCAACAATAACAAGTTGTCAAGGAATATGGATTCGAAGGATATTGAAGGATTTACATTGAATTTAGGAACATCCAACTAAACTTTTTTGTGATAACAGTAGCACTATAGCCATGACGAAGAATCTTATGTTTCATGTTAGATCAAAACACAAGAGATCCGACATCATTTCATTCGAGACTTGGTTCAAGATGGGCAAGTGGAATTGCAATTCTATCCTACATCTGACTAAATATCTGATATTTTTACCAAAACTCTTCTTATAGCTAGTTTTGTTGTTTTGCAATATTAATTGGGCATCGTCCCCATTGATCATCCAAGGGGAGATTGAAGAAGATGTTTGAATTGCATTCATGATCAATGGTTAGCATGTTCAATTACATGATTTACATGTTAGTTTATTTTTATTTATTTATTTATAGACTGTTGTTTACTCCATGCATTTAGATTGCATGAGATTTATTATTTTAAAACTACAGGTAGTATATTTTTGAAAACTGTTTGTTAAACTCATTATTACAGCGCTCCTTTTTGCTATATATCAAGATAATGAACAGCGATTCAATCATTGAATAAAAAGGTCTTTCTTTTGAGTCTTTGTTGTTCTCTCATTTCTGAAAAGAAATAATATATTATTTTATTTTCCTAAACAGCTTGTTATTATATTTAGTCTGTATTTTTTAATAGCTCTCAATATTTCATTTATATCGTTTCAAACATACACAAACAGAAAGAAATAGGTAGATAGAGAACCAGAGCACACCAACACAAACAAACGACACTGCAAAACTGTTACACTGACCCACCCCAACACACATTTGAATCAAGATCATAACTTAAATTAAGACTTAGAGAAAATATCTTTGTAATTTATTAACATTTAAATTATGACTAATAGTGTCACATACCATGTTGATTATAATGAGATTGTATAGTTGTGCCAAGATTTTTGAATCGATATTCCGAATTACAATCTGTGAACCATTATTAAAATTTTGTTCTTATTCTCATAATAATTTATGGTGTGTAACCCCAAACATCAATTCAAAAAACTAGAGTTATATCCAGAAACTATCTCGCTACAATTAAATTATATACAGAGCCATATTAGTGTGCCATACATCCTTTTTTTCTTTACGTCATTAACGAGGGAATAATGACGTCTGGTGTAGATTCAGAGGGATTTATGAACTCTTCGTGGTGATTGGAGTTACAAGAACGACGTACACAACGAAGCTGCGAACAAGGACAGTGTATTTCATAATTATAAACACGACAGAAAAATAAAACACAGATATTTTGTTGGCGTCATTTTTCTTGCACTCAAACAAGGTATCGGTGGGTGTGGGGATGATCCAGACAATTGATAGCAGCATTAACAACGTACGGTCGTGATTGATCAACGAAATCAATGTCTCCGATTCAATTTTGGGTTTTGCAATGTACAACTATATTTCTGACCGTTGATCAAGACTGAGAATTAAAGGTTGTTAGTGTTGTATATAATGCCTATCAGCATAATTAATGAGCTGAAAATGGTTTTAAAAAAAACGCTGATGCTAATGCTCGTTGTTTAAGATTAATATTACTAGCAGTTGCTTCAATGGGGCAAGGAACGTGGGGAGGGTTATATTTTTATATTTTAATTTTAGTAAGTGTTTATTTGTTATGAGATGTTAATATATTGATAATATAGATAAATGGAAGTAACAAGATATTATTTGAGATTTCAATGTTTTGTCCTCATATTAATGATATTGTATTATTGATTCTAGTCACATATCACATGTGGAGTTTTGTTGTAATTAAACCAGATCTCATGACATCCTCCTCCACCCTTAACAATAGAAAATGACAAATCAAATATGTCACCACCCTCTAAGCTATAGATCCCTTTACAATAGGTGACTCAGGTCATGTAAATCAAATCACTACCCTAGGTCTGAGTTTGGTGTACAATATGGCCCCCTAGCATACGATATCACCTACAATATCCTATCATTTCCACTAACCATCATCACCTAGAACACATTGAAATCTCTGTGTAAAAAAAGTTCTACTAATCAATGGCCATGAGGTACAACTACTAATTTACCCTCGTATACTTTACAAAACTCTACTTTACCAAGACAAAAAAATATATCTCTTCTAATGAAACGAAACATCTCTTCCCCACACAACTCATTGCCACACCATATGAATGATCACACATCCATATTTTTTACCATCACCTCCACTAAAAATATCATATTTTTTTAATTAATTTTTTGTGTATAAAACATGAGACAAGTTCAACAATCATGAGTTTCAAGTGCAATACGATTGTCAATTTACACTTTGCTTTACAAAATCCTAGTTGACCAAAACATGAAATCATATCACTTCTTACATAACTCATCCCTTTAAAACAACTATTAATTTATTTGTATGTATTTATATACAATTATATAATAATTATATATATATTATATAACAATATACATGTTTATATTATAATTATATTATATATTATAGTATTATATTAAGCTCATTCAAATAGTGTAGATATTAAATTTTGCTTATCGATAAATTATTATTTTAATTTTTGGCAATTATTTCAACGACCATGAAGTATGACTACTGATTTACACTCTTCTACACAAGGGATGCACTTCCAGTTGCACTTGCCCTACCCTCTTTTATTCACAAGAAATCGCATATTACCTATTCTAGGACCGAGACATCTTTTTGGTCCCTTTGAAGTGGTTGAGCCTCTCAGAAGTAATCTAGGTATTGTGCAAGAAGGCATGAATGAAAATATTTTTATTTTGGACAGCCTTACAAGTAGTGATGGGCTCAAAGGTACATAGAGCTCTAATTCAATTCTAGGATCTTTAAATGGTTGTGATGCAAATTTATTGTCAATAAATTTGGCATCTAAAGAATCAAGATTATTGACTAGTATCACTACTTGTTCAAAAGAGTCATCCATAAAATCTGGGAAAGGGGTCTGGATAAGGTGGTTTCTTTCCTTCTGAAACTCAATGCATCTAATATATACTTGCTTAAGAATTATTCTTACCCACATCTTCTCATGAAATGGTAATTGTAGCCTACATAAGCCATGGATTACCTCAACAAGCATCATACTATTTCAAACCTATAGTGATAGAGAAAGGACTAGGTTTTGTTTCCAGTTTATAAAAAATATTTTTTCCCAAGTGTTTAAAAATATATAGCATGTTATTGATTACATAAAATCAGATGTATATATATCAACAGGGTGTTATTAAAGCCCTATTTTATGATACCATAGAGTTGTTGTGACACAAATTATTTTTTAGGAAACCTTCACAATTTCTTTGCATGTGATTATTTTTGTTCCACTAGATGAGTTATATGGCAATGAATTTTGTATTTATAAGCATGTGTATGTTATGGAGTCCCTACAACATTTTATATTTTTCCATTGAAGCCTATACTGGCCATCAAGTGAAAAGTTTGAAGATATTTTTCCATGGTATTAGAGCATAGCTATTATAACATGGCAACAAATAGTGTTTAACAAAGTTTACTCATATTTGTAGTTGGCAGTTAAGGACTACAAATTTTATTCAAAATTAACCTAAGAATTTTAATAGATTTCTTAGGTTGTATCTATACATGCCTCAACATATGATTTAGAGATAAAAAAATTATAAAGCATTGTTTATCTATAGTGTGGCTCCACATGGCGATCACAATATCACCCATCCCAATGTGCATTCAGCAAATACTTATACAATGTGTCCCCAAATAGTTGCCAATATGATGTGAATGATATCAAAAATATCTATGGATGAATCTCAACTATGTTCTTCCCAATAGAGGTGCCTCTGACATAATTATTGTTCTAAATATGTCTATACTAGGAGTAACTTGTCATAGATTCATTTGTAGATATTTTATGATGCATTCTTCACAAATCAATAAATGCCACATAGTCTTCCTTCTAATCATTGGATGAATACAATTTATTTTCTTGAAGTTTTTTGGGTCAGTTAAGGAGTGACACATAGCCTTAGGTAGCTTATATTAAACATCATATCGACTACCTTTTATATCATATACTTCAATCAGAATATAAGAGTACTCTTAGAGCATGAGAGTGCAAGTAGAGTGTTCAAAAATTTGACCTAAAATGAAGAGAAAATAGAAACAACATTGAATATAATGCCCTTTTTGAATTCATGTCTTTTAGCCAAGGACCTCACCTTCCCCATTGCAAAGGTCATCTATAATCAACTTACTACTAATTACTCTTTTCTTGAATAGTAATGATTGAAATATTAACTTATTTATTAGGTATTAGACTTTTTCCACTTGCAGATTAATTTATTTCACCAAAGGTCTAGAATTCATAGTAGTATATTTTTACAGATAAAAAAATGTGGTAAAATAATGCATATTCATATTAAGAACCTTGATTTTCATAGATATATGCATACCTTTATCCCTTTCTCTTGATAGATATTCACCATTACATTTATTGAAACAACTAATCCAAACACATTGTATCTAAACTAAAACAAAATTATTGCTATTATAAAAATAATACAAAGAAACACACAATAGTGATGTATAATATATAAAGAATATCTTATGCCTTCAAATCATAATGGTTTTCCCTAAAACATTAATCTTTTTATATATACTTTCTATCCCTATGATATTTGCACCTAAAATTGATATTTCTTCAACATCCTACACTAGAAAATTAGGGAAAGAAGACAATGAATGTTTTATTTTTTCCTTAATTTTATTAACTCCATGTTCTCAAAATTTTATTTATCAAGGTAAAGGTACCATTCAACTCAAATCACCGAGGCTTCCAAATTTCATTCTAGAAAATGTCTTATACTTTCCTCAATTGAAAAGAAACTTTTCTCTTTAGTGTTCATTCGACAACAAGGACACTCTATAATTTAGATAATGGAGATGTACAAATAAAATAAAATATGATAATGTAGTTTTCTTGACTGGATATGAGTAACGAAAATTGTTTGAAACTGAGAGATAAGCCTTCAATTCTAAGAAATTTTGCTCATCTTGTTAAAGAAGAAATGTTAGTTAGTCTTTTTAAGCATACAAGATTTGGGCATACTCACTATGACAACATTTTAACAATGCAAAATAATGATTTTGTAGGTCTTTCAGCATTCCCTAAACATATTGAAAAGTGTGAAGTTTTCAAACTGGATAAACACAAGAAGAAACCATTTCAAAATTTAGAATGGAAAGATGACAAAAAATTACATTCGATTCACACCAATTTATGTTTTCTACAAATTCTTTCCACCATTAATCATAAGTAATTCATGTTGTTCATTGATCACTATAATAGAATGACTTAGATCTACTTTCTAAAATAAAAATTAAAAGATTTCAAATTTTTCAAAACCTTTGAATAGTGATTGAGAATGAAACACAAACTGATATTGAGACACTAAACACTAACAGTGGTGGTGAATTCACATCAAAGTTGTTTGAAGCCTATTTCAAACAAAATGGGAGTAAGAGTTATCTCACATTCCTTTACACTCCTTAATAAAATGGATTATTTGATAGGACTAATATAATCATGATGAACATGGTTTGAGCAATATTGTATTTCAAAGGAGTAAATATACATTTATCAGCATAATTATCTCAAACAATAGTGTATCTTTGTAATAGGTCACCATCAACAACCCTTCAAATGAAAACTCCATATGAGTTCTGGTGTGGCCATCTCTATTCAGTGTGACATCTTTAATATTTCAAATCCATGCTATGCATTGATTTTTAAAGAGAAAAAGGAATAAATTAAACCACAAGAATCAAAAAATGCATTATTTGGGTTATTTAGAATTATCAAAGGCAAACAAGCTATATGATGAGAAAAAAGAAAAAATATCATCGCAAGAGGTGTTGTATTGTTTGAAACTACAAAGGACATGCTAATCATAAGTTAACAATTGAATCGACTTGAGAAATATGTTAAATGTGATTTCTTTTAAGGAGATTGATATTGACATTCCAAATAGTGAAGGGGAGACCTACAATTGGAAACAATTGAATCTCTTTTGACTCCTATAATTGAAAATGAAACACCCCTTTTAGAATAAATTTAAACTTCATGAGAGGATGTTCCTATGTCAAAAAATGGAGTTTCATTTCAATAAAACGAGGCACCATTGATAGCGTAAGCTACCTAAGAAAAAAATACCAAAATGGTTTGAACAAACATTGAAAGATGTCATACTTGATGAAGTTTGAAAAAGAAGAGCTCAAAGTATAATCGATCAACAATTAGGTATGGTCC
Source organism: Torreya grandis (assembly GCA_037957365.1). Lineage (NCBI taxonomy): Eukaryota > Viridiplantae > Streptophyta > Pinopsida > Cupressales > Taxaceae > Torreya > Torreya grandis. The sequence goes on along the minus strand of JARHVA010000692.1, from coordinate 4,122,986 downwards.
TAGAATAAATTCAAGATAAGATTAAAAAAATACTACCTTAGATGACCCTTTAAAATAAGAATTCAATGTTGCTTTTAATTCAAAACCTACTAAAAAATCTTGATGTATGGAGAAAAGCAATGAAACTCGAATATGATCCTTTGTTCAAGAATGGAACTTTGGAGTTAGTTGATCCTCTAATCAGTTGTAAGTGGTCCATTTGAAACAAATACAAAGTAGATATCTCACTTGACAAACATAAATCAAGGCTTGTCACAAAGGGATTTGCCAAAAAAAAAATGAGACTTTTTCACCAACCACAAAATGGACTACTATTTAGGCTTTGTTGGTTTTAGGAACTCAAAATGTGTGGAAATTTCATCATATGGATGTGAAAATATTATTTCTAAATGGTGATCTATAAGAAGTAGTCTATGTGAATCAGCAAGAATGTTTTACAAATAACAACGAAGAACACCAAGTTTACAGGTTGGTAAGATTTTGTATGGATTGAAGTAAGACCCAAGAACATGGTATGATAATCTCACTGAGTACCTTTCGATCATGAATTTGAAGATGCAACACTTTTTGTCAAAATAATTGTATTTCTATTTGTATATGTGGATGATCTACTCATCAAGAAATAATTAAAGATACACTACAAAATCAAAGAAAATTGATAAAATATTTTGAAATCATAAATTTAGATTACTTTCATCACTACTTGGTTATTAAAGTGATTCAAAAACCTAAATATATTTTCATCAAATAATAAAAGTACATTGATGAAATTTTGAACAAATTTAAATTGACAGATTGTAAACCAATTAATAGGCCCATGGAACAAAATTTGAAGTTGACATGAGAAGATCCTAAAAATTTTGAAGATGTAACTCAGTATAGACAACTCATTGGAAGTCTAATATATATATAACCACAACTAGTCTAAACATTTATTTTATTGTTTGTGTTCTTTATATATTCATGCAACAAACTAAATAAAGTCACTAGGTAGCAAAAAAGAGATTTCTTCGACATCTCAAGGGAACATAAAATTTTCGGCTCAAATACTCCATGACAACGGACTTCAATCTAGTTAGATATTAAAATCTTGACTATGTATGTGATTTTCAAGATGGAAAGTCTACTCTAGATCTCTTAATGTATTTATAAATGATAGACATCTCTTGGAAGCCAAAGAAGCATTTAGTGTTATCCATTTCTTCTATAGAAGCAAAATATATGGCAGCTTTTTAGGTAACCCAAAAAATAATATGGCTCAAATGGATTCTTATAGATTTGGAAGTAACACAAATTTATTCAACATCACTCATGATTGACAACATGTTGCAATTCAAATGGTAAAGAATCCATATTTTCACAATTTAACCAAACATATCAACACAAAATTTTATTTGATTTGACACTATGTGAAAGATGGCTTTGCGAAATTACTATATTGTTCATCTATAGAGCAACCAACATATATCCTTACAAAAGTGCCCAGAAGAGATAATTTAAAAAGATTATAGGCATGTTTGGTCTCACTATAACCCCTACAATAATGGGGATGTAATATTATTATTCATCATATATATTTATCCTATATATAATATGGTTTTCATCTTAGAGTATAAGGTGAATAGTCACCTTAGGAGATGTCTAGACACCTAAATCTGGACACAACTAGATCTCAACTAGACTTTAGAATGATTCCTACCAACCATTGTAAATTAATCTCAGGAATCATTGAACATCCCAAAAAAAATTGTGCATCTTTCATCAATACTCATAATCATTTTGAGACATCCCTATTTGGGATACTAGCTCATATGCAATAATAACCTCTCACGGATTCATCCCTAATCTATTTATGGAATAACAACTATCAATTTGGCCTATGGACCCATTAAGTGGGGCACTTAATCAAATCTTTAAAGAGCTAAAATGTTAATCATAATGAATTAACAAACTAAACAAGAATAAATGCTTAGTTGAATTATCTATTTGAAATTAATGAATATTTAAAAATGAAAATTCCAAAATTTAAATTATCAAGCCTTTTCATCATTGGCTTTATGAGTTGTCAAACTCTTTAAAAATATCCCAAAATATATAATTTGAGAGACATACCTAGTAATTGAAAATCATAATTACATGACAATTATTAACTCAACTGGAGTTAGTCTCAAGTCACCTAGAGTTAGTTTGAACCCATTCTAAGACTAAACCTAACATTAACTAACCTTGGATGAGAGTTAAGTCTTAAATCTATAAATACAAAGTCATACCCCTTTATTTTTAAGCCTAGATATTGTAGAGTTATTATGTAGGATTTGCTCCATAAGACTCATGTAAGTAGTGTTATCATGCTCAAATCTTAAGACAAGCAATAAAAGCCAAGGCATTAAGGAGAGAAGGAGCCAAGCAAGCTTAATTTTCAAAGATATCTTGATTTACAAGCCAAGTAAGCCATTTCAAGCTCCAAATAAGGTAAAAGAGTTGTTTCTTTTATGTTTTTGTTGTGTTTTTATTTAGTTTCATTACCTAAGCTCTCCTTAGTGCCTAAACTATGAGTGTAAGTGTTATTGTGTTATTTTTATTTATTTTTATTGGACTAACATCATACTAACCCCTCTTATAAGATTCCTTTTTCATGTAATGGTATGCCTGATGGGACACCACATCCCACAAACCTTTTATATATGCATTTAGATCATCCTTTGATGATTTTTTGCTCATTTTCTATCTAACTTTCACATTTTTTATCTTCTAACTTAAATGGTGAAATCACCCTAAAGAATGGTGGAATCACTCTACAAAATGGTGGAATCACTCTTCATAATGATAAAATTACTCTGAACCATTAAATCACTCTACAGAATAGTGGAATCACTCTACAAAATGGTAGGATCACTCAAAATAGTGGGATCACTTAAAATGGTGGGATCACTCTACAAAATTGTGGGATTGCTTAAAATAGTGGAATCACTCTAAAGAATGGTGACATCACCTTGTATATCAGCAAGATCACTAAGATATGAAGTGGCTAACTTTTGGGGGCTCGTTTGGGGTTATCTAGACTCTATTTTTTATGTTTTCTTTTAAAACCACATGTCTTCTCCTAAATTTTCAAAATATTTTATTAGTTTACCTTCAACTTGCATACATTTTTTTACAAAATTTAAAACCCCATAACACTTTTTGTAGGACCCAAATTCCAAAACGAGACATTTAAAACATTCTAAGTTGTAAATTTCGCATTCTGAATTGGTATTTTAAAAATATTTTTGCTTAAGTCATTTTCCTTTTTAAAAGTTTTCAACAACAAACCCTGAGGGACTCAAATTTCAAAACATATTTCATTTTGGTGTTATAAAATGATCTTTCACATTAGTTACATACTCATAAGAGTTTTTCATTTTATGATTGTTTGTTGAAAGTGTTTGTTTAATCAAAATGAGTGACACATGTATGCTCTCCCCCCATCCCCTTTAGGTAACTTGGGTGATAAAAAACTCTCATTCTTTTCATTTATCTCTTTAGTCCAAAATCATGGAGGTAAATTCATTGAGGCCCTCCCCAAAATCTATATGATTTTGGTGGCCCAAAATTGATCCTAAATTTCTTTCACTTGTCTTTATTTTTATACATTTTATCTTGTGAATGGGAGTGCATCTCCTCCTCACGAGTTATCTAGGGAAGTGTTGACTTGGGAATTAATCTCTCAACATTATTTAATCCTCATTATATGATGGGGTATATAAATTGAGGGTGACTCACTATGAAACTTATTTTGAGTGGTTAAAACTAGCTTTGTTAGTGGTATTTGGCCTTCAAATGTAGGGCAACTAGCACATTGCACTACACTGATCAATTAATGGATGTAATGATTGTTAAAAGGACAAGACCTTTTCACAACAAGAAAATTGAAGTGGATAAAAATGACATGATTACATCTCTAGTGTTAACCACACTTGGGAACATCTAAAAACAAGAATAAATTGATAGTTTAGACAAGCCACTTATCGTAGACATACTATTGATGCAAGGTGAGTAGCCTGAAGTTCCATGTCATAGTATAAACTTTTGAAATAAGAGGGGGCCTAAAAACCTCACTTTTATGCTCTTTTAATTTTCATATTAATAATTTAAAATCTTCTCAAAAAGTGAATATATTGATCAAATCTGACAGTACTATTCAACCTTGTCAATTTTAGGATTTAGGATGTTACAGTTAGGTGTTTTTGTCATTTTATCCTTTCTTGCATGGTTTTGAGTCTATGTATTTGTTTATCATACCACATCAAAAATGATTTTTGTTTATAAATTGTTCCTTTATTTGAGGAGGCATTACACCATCCATTTGACACGATACCTTTGCCTTAGTCTTTTGACAAACTTTTTTGAAAAGGGTATCATTACGCTAACCAATTTATTTCAAGTATTATGCCTTGAAGTCTTAAAAAAAACTATTTGTCATATCTTTAGATCAGGATAACATTCTTACACTTCTTGATTCATTTCAAAGACTTATTACCTTGTGTCCAAAAATCCAAATCTTGAAAATCGCATGTGCCTTTTGGATGTATGTCTAGTGTCATTATGGCATTCATCTTTCTCTAGCTTATTATATACTTTGAGAAGTCTAGTCTTATAAATCAAGCTTTGAATTAGCCTTGATAAGTTTAGATCAAAAACATTTATTGGTTTATACCTAAGCCTTGCATAATTTTGGTTTAGGTGTTCACCCTTCACTTTTGGGTTGTGCAACTTAGGTTAATTCTTTGCTTGATTTAAAGATTATTTTTTGTCCCTAGATTTGGGGGAAGTAGTCTATCTTGCATGTGCCTATAGTCCATTAACCCTCTTTTGGCCCGTGCAGGAAACCAAACTGCATAATATCCAAGAATCATCATAACAGGACCTCATCCTTTGGCTCATGACAACAACCATGCTTCATAATGTCCTACCATTACTATCCTAGGCCCTCATCCTTTAGCTCATGATAACAACTAAGCTTTGAAATTCCCTACCATTACCATTCCAAGCCCTCATCCTTTGGATTATGTGATCAACAAAGCTTCACAATCCCTACCATTATCATTCTAGGCCCTTATATGTATGGTAGCTCATTATCCTAATAAGGTTGTGCAATTATGACTAGATAGGTCACAGTTACCATCCTAGACTGGAAACTAGTCTTTGTTAATCCCATATTATATGATCTTATTTACAAAGAGATCATTACCCAAACACCATCATTCTTCCTTTATTTCATAACTTCCCCCACTTTAGAAAACTTATGCTGATCATCAAGCCGTCACAAATCCAATCAGTAACTCTCCAACAAAGCTAATCATTCAAAGACTAAGATATGTTCAAAAATGGTATTTTACAACTACTTGTAAACCAAGGTCAAGAAAACTAGTCAATCCATGATGTTTTTGTTGAAACACCTATTTATGAGAAGTTAACCTATGATGAATCACCTTTAGATACTATCCATGCTGTCAAGGAGTCCTAATTTGACAAGCGAGTCTTTTTGGATTCACTTCTTAATGATTATAACCACCTTTGGGTAAATCATTATCTCGACCGTTATCCATTTTTTAAAGAACTTCCCTTTGACAAGCCAGTCTTTGTGGATTTATCTCTTGACCTTTTTCCCCTTGTTAAGGAGTCTCACTTTAACAAGCCAGTATTTTTGGAGTCCATTTTAGTTAAGCCTATTTATGAAAATCCTATTCTTCCATCACTAACCATTACTTATCCCATACCAAACATTCAACAAGACATTAGTGTAGTAGTATCACAATCAGATGAAGAATCAACATTAAAGATAGGTTCTATTTTTGAACTAATATCAAATTTAACATCAAAAGTAGAATCAACATTAATCTAAACATTGGATTTAGAGTCCATTGACTCAAACTCAGCTTCAGAATCAAAATACATTCGTAATTATTATAACATTAGTTACACATGCCTTGCAGATCAATTTTAAATATATTTATGATCTTTTCATAGTTTTTTAGGATGATTACTTCAACATCAAAATAATTTCTCCTATTATATTGTACAAGGACTATGATACCTCTTTCCATTCCATTATTGTTCCACATGCCACTATCACCACCCAACCTAGCCATTATATTGAGCTTCCACCTCCCATGAGTGTCGAGTGGGATCGATAGAGTCACACCTTATTAAATTGCATCCATGATGGCATATCAATTGAAGAATATCATTTGTACTAAGACCACATTTGTACATAATAAGAACAATCTCCTATTGAAACCTTTTCAAAGGTGCTAGGGTACAATTAAATTTCAAACTCAGCATCTTCTAGTGAAACCTTGTTTGAGGTGTTAGAAGACAATCAAAATCAAAAGTCAACATTCTTCAATGAAAACTTATTGGAGGTGATATGGTACAATCAAGACAACTTTATTAGTGAAAACCTCATCAAAGTGATAATAGCTAAGCACAATAGTTATTCATAGCTTAATGAAGACACTATTAAAGATAGCATCAATATAGCTTCTAATCTATAGCATAATTAGATGGTAGCTACTCTCAAGCTAAACAATAGAGAAATTTTGTAGTCTTATCAAGAGCATATTCAAAAGTCTTTAGCCCCATCACAACCAAAATTATGTTAAATTTGAAATCAAAAACATTATGTGTGCTTGAAAACCCCAATCTATATTTGTTTCCCAAACATTATACATTTCATGATCATCCATCTCTCCATTGTTAGATCAGATCTATCAACCATTGTTTATCTATATTAACCATCCATGGATCTAATTTCCTTTATAGATTCTACAAAGACATATTTTCATGATGTTTGAAGGAAATAGAATCAATGATCAATGAAGATCACAATAACATTATTGGAGTCTAAATTTTTAGTAGGTTCTTGTCAAAGTAGCTATTTAGAAGAGGTGTGGGCTAATAATTTACATGATTGACTATTCTAGTTGTATCATATATTGATCAGTATGTGCATATCCACATCAATAAGAATAGCATAAACATTTACCTTGCTAAAACTATTTACCTTGCCTTTTTCCTTTGCCATTCACCTTGTAGTTATGTCATACCCTGCCATTTACCTTATCACTTGGGGGTAACCCTATTACTATTGTATCTAATTGCCATACTATCATCTTCATTTTGTCATACCATATGCCATCCCACCATACCTTTACTATTGACCAAATTTATTTTTAGACACCCTACCTACCCCTTTTGACCTTGGTTCTAGTGGTTTTTTCTTCACCTTTCATGTGGGGATTCTGATCCAATTTCAATAGTTTGAGAATTACATGTTCAAATGGTAGTATATAAAATTAGTATGATAGTGGATCTAGAAATTACATTTGTTATTTATGTTTAACTAGTGTTACTAATTATAACTACTTTTAGGCAAATCAATATTCCACTTGGTGTTACTAATTATAACCACCTATGAAAATTGTTATCACTTACCTATGTCATTATTTCCTAATTATAACTGCCAATGGGAAAATTAAAAATAATACCTTACCATGCCTTAATGCATCACCTTGCCATTACTATTATCATTTGCCTTTCCATTTTCCTAAATTCTCAAACTTGTTTTTATTTGGTTAGATCTCATCACCTTTTGTGTCAATAGAACTATAGTGACTCGAGGTCCTAATGGGATTATGTAGGCAACGCTTGATTCCCATTGAGGTCAACTTAGTCCCCCTTTTTCATATGCTCTTACCATTTTTTGAGTAATTTTTTCCAATGCTTTCATCATTTACAAGTGGTATCTTATCAATCTTTAATGAGTTAAGATACCCCAAATTTTTTAAAAACATTCAAAAACATTTCAAAACCCTAAAAATTATAAAATCATCTTAAAATCTCCTAGGAAGATATATAGTCTCAAAACCCAAACACATTTATCTTGTTTAAACCTAGTTAATCAACATCGACCTGGCCTATTGGGGAAAATCCATTATTGGATCTAATCTATTCCATTACCACTAGGGATGTGACCTTCCCTTCACATAAAACCTTGCTTGTGGGAACCACCTATTTATCATTCCATTGAGTCTTCATGCATAGATATTGACTTGGTTAATGATAGGATACTTTCTATTGCTTTTACTTTCCATCTTATTATGCTAATTTACTTAGTCATTTGTTTGTTTTTTTACCTATTTATTTTCTTTGGTTTTTTATCTTTGACTCAGTCTATATGCATTTATTGGGTGATTCCTTGCACATTATTATTTATTTTATCGATATTCATATGTCAACATTGTCATCACAGTTTTTATCATTAGTGTATTTTTTCCAATTGTTTATTGGATTGGGAGTTAGTCCTTATGAATATTTTGGTTACATTATCATGGTGTTTTATATCATGATGCATACCATCATGTGTTATAACAAAACTCGTCTCAAGAAATATTACAAGTAATGGAGCTACATAAACTTCTCCTTGGTAACCTTGGTAAATCCTCCCACCCTCCTTGATCTAATCAACCACATTAATCATTCTAGTTGTATCAACGCTAACAAGGATGAACATCTCCACATTAGTAGGTATGATTGAATCATTCACATTGATAGATTCTTATTATTCTATTCTTCATTCTATTTTCTCTCATGTTTGGGTGAACTACATTGTCCTAAGGTCCTTTTTGGCTATGTAGGTAGCACTTGGATACATGATGTATCTCAGGTTAGCTCAGCCACATTTATTCTTCTAATCATCTCTTTCATCACTTTGCACATCCTCATGTGCCTGTTTATTTGTGACTTCTTCAGTCATTATACTATTGCATCTATGTTTGCACCTACTCATCTTTAATCTATATGATAGGTTATATCTTTGAGTTATTCTTGCCAATCTACCTTACAAGGGAAAAAATAACAAAAAAACATTACTCAATCCAAGTCATATTAATGATTATAACTTATTGTGGAGAAATAATTATCTTGACTCATCCACCCTATTAGGGCATCTTCTTGTGCCACTAATTATAACCACCTTTAGGGAAATCAGTGTCTCAACATTTGTTACTTATTATAATCATCTTTGGGTAAATCATTACTTTTTAAGCCAATGTGTGATATCATTATCTCTATTATATTAATCCCACCCATGGTTTAATTTCATTCTTTTTCTTGCTTCTTTTCAAAGGAATATCCATCAATTGTATGTGTCAGCCACTCCCTTGAGGGGGCATCATTATAGGCTTCCCAAACATTATTTGGAGCTTCTTCTTCAATCATTATCTTCTTGCCTTTTTAACAGACTTTTTATTCTTTGAGAATACATTATTGTGCCTATAGCTTTAAATGCCTTCCCAAACAAGCATAAACTGTAGAAACCTAAATCTAACCACAACTAGCTTTCAACTAGACTTCAAATTGATTCCTACCAACAATTACAAATTAAAATTAAGAATCACTAAACATCCCAAAAAAATTTGTGCATCATTCATCAATGCTCATAATAATGTTGAGGCATCTCTATTTGGGATACAAAAGTTTTGTATGCAACAATAACCTCTCACATATTCATCCCTAATCACCTTACAGTATAACAACTAGCAATTTGGCTTATAGACCCATTAATTGGGGCACTTGATCAAATATTGAAAGAGCTAAAATTCTAATAAAAATAAATTAATAAATTAAATAAGATTAAATGCTTAGTTGAATTATCCATTTCTAATTAATGAGTATCTAAAAATAGAAATTCCTAAAATTCAAAATACCAAACCTGTTCATCATTGACTTTATGAGTTGTTAAGCTCTTTAAAAATATCCTAAAATATATAATTTGAGATCTATGCCTAGTAATTGAAAATCATAATTATATGATAGATATTAACTCAATTGAATTAGTCTCAACTCACCTAGGGTTATTTTGAACCCATTTCAAGCCTAAACTCAACCTTAACTCACCTTGGGTGAGAGTTAATTTTTAAAGCTATAAAAACAAGGTCATACCCCTTCATTTCTAAGCTTGGATATTTTAGAGTTATTATGAAATATTTGATGCATAAGACTCATGCAAGCAGTGTTACCATGCTCAAATCTTAATCCAAGAAATCAAATCCAAGGTGCCAAGGAGAGAAGGAGCCAAGAAAGATTCATTATGAAATAATTCTTGATGCACAATCTAAGAAAGACATTCAACAAGACATTTAGAGCTCTAAGAAAGGTTAAAGAATTATTTAATCTATGTTTTTGTTGTGCTTTAATTTGGTTTTTTTACCTAAGCTCTCCTTGGTGTCTAGGTTAGGAGTGTAAGTGTTAGTGTGTTATTTTGATTTTGTTTTATTAGAATAACACCATACTAACTTTCATTCTTGGATTACTTGGTCACGTAATGGCATACTTGGTGAGACACCACATCTCACAAACCTTCTAAATATGCATTTAGATCATCCTTAGATGATTTTTTGCTCATTTTCAATCTAAATTTCACATTTTTATCTTCTAACTTAAATGGAAAAAACACCCTAAAGAATGGTGGAATCACTCTGTAAAATAGCAGAATCACTCAGAATGATAGGATCACTCAGAATAGTGGGATCACTCTGCAGAATGGTAGGATTAATTTTTACAATGGAGGGATCACTCAGAATAGTGGAATTTTTATAAAGAATAGTGGAATCACTTTTAAGAATGACAATATTTCCTTGTATATCAATGAGATTGCCATGATGCAAAGTGGCCAATTTTTGGGGGGCTCATTTGGGGTCATCTAGAGTCCATTTTTGATGTTTGTTTTTTTAAACCATGTGTCTTCTCCTAAATTTTTAGAATATTCTATTAGTTTTCCTTCAATTTTCATACATTTTTTACAAAATATAAAAAACCACTAATATATATTGGAAGACCCAAAGGCTAAAAGAAGACATTTAAAACATTTTAAGTTGTGAATTTCACATTTTGAATTGGTGTTTTAAAAATATTTTTACTTAAGTAATTTTTGTTTCTTAAATTTTTCAACAACAAAGGCCAAAGGGGTCAAATTTCACAACATATTTCATTTTAGTGTTATAAAATTAACTTTTACATTAGTTACATACTCATAAGAGTTCTTCATTTTATGATTTTTAATTGAAAGTGTTTGTTTAATCAAAACAAATGATGTGTGTATGTTCTTACCCAATCCCCTTTAGGGAACTTGGATGATGAAAAATGATATTTTTTTTCCTTTATCATTTTAGTCCAAAATCATGGAATGAAAGTCATTAAGGCCGTCCCCAAAATTTGTATGATTTGGGTGACCAAAAACTGACCCTAAATTCCTTTCACTTGTCTTTATTTGTATGCATTTTGGCTTGTGAGTAGGAGTTCATCACCTCCTCACGAGTTCTCTAGGGAAGCATTACCTTTGAATTCATCTCTCAACATCATTTCAATCCCACTCCATGATTTTGTATATAAATTTATGGTGACTCATCACAATGCTTGTTTTGAGTGATTAAAACAAGCTCTGTTAGTGGTACCCAACCTCAAAACATAGGAGTAGCTCAGACATCATACTACACTGAGAAATTTACAGATGTATTAGTTGTGGAAAAGTAAATAAATTTTCACAATAATTCATTTGATGTATATCCAAATTATGTGATTACATCTCTAGTGTTAACCACACTTGGGACCATCTAGAAATAAGTGAAAATTTATAGTTTAGACAACCCACTTGTTGTAGACATATTGTTGATGCATGGCAAGTAACCTGAAGTTCCATGTTGTTGTACAAAATTTTGAGAGAAGAGGGGGCCTAAAAACCTTATTTTTTATGTGTTCTTACTTTTTGGATTAACAATTTAAAATCCTCTCAAAGAGCAAGTATATTGATGGAATCTGACAGTACTATGCAACCTTGTCAGTTTTAGGATTTAGTATGTTACACTTAGGTGTTTTTATCATTTTATCCTTTCTTGCATGGTTTTGAGTCTATCTATTTGTTTTTAATACCACATAAAAAATAAGTCTTATTTAGACATCACGCCTTTATTTTAGGAGGTGTTATGCCATCCATTTGACACCATAATTTTGCCTTAGTCTTTTGACAAACTTATTTTGTGTGTGTCGCTTATTTGAAAAGGGTGTCATTATGCTACCCAATTCATTTTGGATATTGTGCCTTAGTGTCTTGAAAAAAAATATTTATTATATCTTTAGAGCATGATAACATTGTTACACTAATTGATTCATTTCAAATACTTATTACCTTGTGTAAAAATCCAAATCTTGAAAATCATATGTGCCTTTTGATTTTATGTATAGCGTCATTATGTCATTCTTCTTTGTCTATCTAGTTATCTATTTTTAGAAGTCTAGATAGTGTCATTATCATTCATCTTTGTCTAGCTAGTTATGGAACTCATCTTTATTTCAAATTTGTTAGATTAAAATTTTACCTCTTAAATATAGTTTGTTTTAAAGTCTAGATTTTGTCCCTTTTCCAAAATACCTAGAAATACTTATTTTTAGCTTAGATTTTGTGCCTTTTTTTCTAAAAGACCTAGTAACTTTTGTTCATTTAGACCTAGTTTAGACTTGTTTCAAACACTTTATACCCAATTTTGGCATTCCAATTTTTATTCATCCACTTGACCTTTTTATGTAAAACATTTGGCATTAGACATTTTGCGTTAGACTATTTTAGACCAAGTTTCAACATAAACATTTTTTGAGATACAACTCCAGTTCTTAGACCAATTTAGACTATGTTTGGACCATTTGTCCTTTGGATCTTGTTTTTCAAAGTTTGTATAACTCTAGGCCTTCTCAAAAAATATTCATCACTGAGTTGGATATACCTCATTACACTCATAGTGGAGCCATGTATAATCTAGGTTATGATAATGCAATTGCACAAGATGACTTTGTTTAAAACCCCTATGGTGATAATGTGGTTTTTGAGATGGATATTTATCCTCTTTACAATACTCAATCTAGATAACAAAGCTAATATCTTCAAGCATAGTATTCAGTGATACCATTTTTGGGCCAATTAATGTACCAAGTTGGTCCTTTCAATTCTAACAATACCCAATCCCATACCTATAACATTAACCCTCCTTCAACTTGTGCAAGCAACTAAAATCCATAATTTTTAAGGATAATCATACCAAGACCTCATCCTTTGGCACACAATAGCAACCATGCTTTGTAATGCCCTACCATTACTATCTTAGGCCTCATCTTTTAGCTCATGATAGAAACTAAGCTTCACAATGCCCTACCATTACCATTCTATGCCCTCATCCTTTAGTTTGTCCAAGCAAAAAAGACTCATAATGCCCTACCATTACCATTATATGACCTTCCAAGTATGATATCTTGTTATCCCAATAAGGATCTATAAATACAATTAGATAGTCACATTTACCATCCTAGACCATAACCAATCTTTGTTAAGACTATCTTAGATGATCCTATTTACAATGAGATCATTACCCAACCACCATCATTACTTATGAAGAGTCACCATGTGAAGACAAAAGAGGGTATGGCACATTTTTCATGAAGGGACACTTTAAGGAATTTGAAAAGTCACCAAGATAAAGACAAAAGAGGAAAAGACACATTTACTTATGAAGAGTCACCATGTGACTTTTCAAATGCAAGGATACAAAGGGTCATGCAAGTTTAGCACTATTTTTCATAAGGATTAAAGGGTCACAAAGGGTTAATTCCAAAGGTCATTTGTAAATATATAAATAAAGGCTTGAGAATCCATTTTTAATATGCAAGAGAGTGCATGGTTTTATAATTGTTTTATATAAGAAAAAAAGAGAGAAAAGCAGGATATATTGTAGATTTATATCATTTATTTAGTAAGAAACATTGAGAGATAGTTATGTTTTATACAGAAGAGGGGTTGGTGCTCTTATGGGTTAGTGCTCATAAATCCTTGCAAGGGGTTGGTTCTCCTATGGGTTGATGCTCACAAATAGTTCTATGTTGGTGCTTGGTAAAGGAGTTGGTGATCTTGTAAGTTGGTGCTTAAAAATTTTATAATTTGAGTTGGTGCTCATTCATATACTTGAGATTTTTCTCCATGGTTTTTCCCACTTTGGGTTTCTACATAAAATCTAGTGTCTCTCTTTCTCTTGTGTGGTGCATGTTATTATTTTAATTTTATTACATATCTTGAATGTGTGATTAAGTGGTTAAAGAAAATAAATAAGATTAAGTAAAATATATATAATATACTAAATTCACCCCCCCCCCTCTCAGTATATTTCATGCTTAATAATTGGTATCAGATCATGTTCCTTTTTGAAAAAAATTACAGCTTGAAGGTAGATCAGGGAAAGCACAATGGTTGGATCACAAAAAGGATTTTCTAAAAATAATACACCTTTTTTTTATGAGACAAATTATGATTTTTGGATCGTAAGGATGAGGACTTATTTGATGGCCCTTGGATTCGATATTTGGCAAGCAGTGGTGGAGGAATATGAAGAGCCACATACACTTGAAACTACTCTGACAAAAGAAAAGGCAAGTGAAAATAATGCTAAAGTTTTAAATGTTATTTTGTGTGGTTTATGTGAATAAAAATTTGTTAAAGTTATGAAATGTAAATCTACTCATGAAACTTGGGTAAAACTTAAGAATATTTACAAAGGTGATGGAAAGGTTCAGCAAGTTAAGCTTTAGACTTTTAGAAGATAGTTTGAGAGTTTGAAGATGGAAGAGGAAGAAAATATAGCAAGTTAACTTTTGTAGGTTGATCAAATATCTAATCAAATTTAAGGTCTTAAATAAATATTAGAAGAATCAATTATGGTACAAATTTTTTTGAGATCTCTACCATTGAGATATGATGCAAAATTTTCCACAATTAAAGAGATGAAAAAATTATTCAAGATAAATATGGATGAGTTATATGGTATTCTTACAACATATGAGATGTGGACCAAATAAGAGAAACCCTCAAAGAGAGAAGCTACCTTCAATACATCAAAGAAAGAGAATGATAAGATTCAAGAATCAAGTGATAGTTATAGTGATGATGAAGATTATAATGGAGCTCTATTCATTTGCAAGCCAAAAAGGGCATAGGTAAATATCAAGGAAACTTACCTTTTTAATATTTTAATTATAGAAAGATTGGTTATTTTGTAGCTAAATTCCCATATAAGGGTAATGGTAACAATGAAGAAGGAAAATCTACATACAAAAAGAATTTCAAAGGATTATTCAAGAAGGGATTCAAGAAGAAGAGTTTATATTCTAAAGATCCTAACTTAGTCAGAGATAGTGAAGTTAGTGATTTAGAATAAGATATTATATTCATGGTTATACATAAAGATGCATCTGTAAGAAAAAGTATAGATGGTCGAGAAGAAGAATAGGATGAAGCCAAAGTGAATCTAGAAGAAGAACTTGTTTGTGACTTAGAAGATTTAAAAGCTCTTAAGAAGAAGAATCAAAGATTAAAAATCTAGATCAAGAAAACTAAAAGGGAGTCAAAGGAAACAATTGAAGACATACAACCACACTTTGAAGAAGCCAATAAGAATGAAAAAGATCTAATAGCATAGTTATAAAAAGTAAGTGAATAATGTGAAAGGTATGTTATTGAAATTGTTTCTTTAAAAGCAGATCTTGAGAAAACAAATAAAAAAATCAATGATAGATCAGCCAATGATTGAAAATTTGAGAATAGCACTAATATGTTGAATAAGATATTAGAAAATAAAAGATCAATGTCAGATAAGATAGGTATCAGATTTAAAAAAGAGAAATGGGAGGCCATAGACAAGGTTAACACAAAAAAAAGAAAAGAGCTATGTTGAAGCTCTTACAAAAGAGGAAATAAAAAGGGAAGAAGTTGAGAATACAAATGACATCTCAAACAAAGAAGGCTAGGAAGAAAAGAGCTAAAAAAAGAAATCATGTTAGAGATACAGAAATAGGTCCTATTTTTATGGTTATTATTTTTATTGTAATGGATATGGTCATAAGAAAATAGAATGTCAAAAAAGGGCTAAAAATTTTAGAAATAAGAAGGAAACTCATGTCGAGTCAATAAAAATCCATAACTCTTTTTCTCTTCTATCAAGGTTTAATGAAGAGGCCATAATATTTTACAAGTGTAATAACTTCAGACACATAGCCCAATATTATAGAAGCATGTTTGATTCAGTCAAGAAGGACCAAAGTTTTAAGGCTCCATTTGTCAAGAAGAAAAGTCATGGTTCATTGATAGTGGATGTTTGAGGCACATGACAAGATACAAGATCAAGTTCATAACCTTGAAGAAGATCAATGGCACAGTGAAATATGGAGATAATACTACTACCAAAATCGCTAGAAAAGGTACACTAAGTTTAGATAATGGTAAAAATAAAAATGAAAGTGTTTTATATGTAGAAGGTTTTAATCATAATCTTTTGAGTGTAAGTCAAATGTGTGATTAGGGTAACACAATTTTTGTGAAAAATGTTATGAAATTAGGAGAGAAAAATTAGATGTGTTGGTTGCAGATGCTCAAAGAATAGGCAATAATTTGTATATGTTATCATACATCAAAAGTCAAAGATGTTATTTGAGTCAAATTGAATAAAGTTGGCTATGGCACAAGAGAATGGGACACATAAATTTTAACATTCTTATCAACATCATCAAGAAGCAAGAAGTCATAAATCTTCCAAAGATTATAAAGCCATCCAACATGTTTTATGAACCTTGTCAGCATGAGAAGCAGGCTAGAAGATGGTTCAAAACAAAAGAGTACTTGACCACTCAGATATTAGAGCTTGTTCACACTTATTTGTGTGGACCTATGAGAACTCAAAGTACTCAAGGTGAGAAATAATTTATGTTTCTTATTGATTATTTTTCACGTATGACTTGGGTAATGTTTTCAAAGAAAAAATTAGAAGCTTTCAGACATTTTAAAGAATTAGTTGAAAATGAAACTAGTTTGAAGATTAAGTGTCTAAGATCAGATAAAGGAGGATAATTCATGTTAGATAAGTTTATTGATTTTTTAATAGACCATTGAATAAAGAGACATTAATCAGTAGCCATAACTATACAGTAAAATGGAGTAGTTGAATAGAGAAATAAAATAGTTTAGGAGATGGTGAGGACAATGCTAAATGAATATAAGATACTAGATAAATATTGGAGAGAGATAGTTGCTACAACAGTGCATATTTAGAGTAGATCATTATTGAGAGTCAATAGTGACAAGACTCCTTATGAGCTATGGAAAGACAAACCAGCAACAGTTAATTATTTCAGAGTTTTCGATAGTAGATGGTTCATAAAGAGAACTAATGAAAAATTTGGTAAGTTTGAATTTAGAGTAGATGAAGTTATATTTCTTAGTTATTCTTGCAAAAGTAAATCTTATAAATGTTATAAAAAATGAACCAAGAAAATAGTTAAAAGTACAAGTGTCAGGATAGAAAAAGATGGAACATAAAGAATTAGTGATCCAATAGACATTCTTGAAATTATTAAAAAGGAATATCTTAAAGAATCAAATGAAGATGAGAAGAAGGAGAAAAAGGACACTAAAACCCCATCCAAATATGTCTAGAGAAATAATAATGAAAGTGACATCATCAGGGACATAAATGAAGGAATTCACACTAGAAGAATGATGGTAAGTGAATCTAAGCAAGTTAATTTCTCTTTGTTATCCAAAATTTAGCCTAGAACTTTTTTAGGAGTTAGAAATGATAAGCATTGGGTTAAGGCAATGGATGAAGAATTAAATCAAATATAAAATAATAATACTTGGGAATTAGTGCTTAGACCAAAATATCACAATGTGATAGGAATAAAATAGGTTTACAGAAATAAGTTGAATGAAAAAGGAGAAGTGACCAGGAATAAAGTAAGATTAGTATTTAAAAGATATGCTTAGATTGAGGGAATAGATTTTAAAGAAACTTTTGAACCAGTGGTAAGGCTAGAGGTTATTAGAATGTTTCTTACATATGCGGCATTTAAAATTTTCAAAGTTTTTCAGATGGATGTCAAATATACCTTCCTAAATGGGAATCTAGAAGAAGAGGTCTACATTGATCAACCTAAGGGATTTATTCTATTTAATAATAGTATCCATGTATGTAGATTGAAGAAAGCATTATATGGATTGAAACAAGCTCCCAGAGCTTGGTATGAAAGACTTGATAAGTCCCTGTAGGATCAAGGTTTCAAGAGAGCATTTGCTGATAGTAATCTCTACATCAAAATAGAAGGTGAACATCAATTGATTGTTGTGGTATATGTTGATGACATCATTTTTGGAGGAAACATTGAAAAGATGACAAAATAATTTTCTAAAAATATGCAAAAATAATTTGAGATGTCTATGCTTAGAGAATTGTCATTTTTTTTAGGATTACAAACATTTCAATCAAATAAAGGAATTTTTATATCTCAAAGTAAATATGCCAAGAAAATGTTAAATAAATTTGGTTTTGAGAATTGTACACCAGTTGACACACCAATTAGTAAAATAAATAAGGTGAGAAAGGATGAAGATTCACCTATTATAGATCAATCTTTGTATATATTTATGATTGATAGTCTTTTATATTTGATAGCATCAAGGCCAGACATCATGCATGTAGTAGGTATGGTTACAAGATATCAGTTAGCTCCAAAAGATAGTCATGTTTAATTATTGAAAAGAATATTCAAATATATCAAGGGTACATTGGATTATGGATTGTGGTATCCCACAAGCAGAGATTCCATTTTGGTTGCTTATACAAAAAATTTAGATTGGGCAGGTTGCTTTGATGACAAAAAGAGTACAAGTGGAGGAGCTTTCTTCCTCAGTGATAGCTTAGTATCATGGCTAAGCAAGAAAAAAAATTAGTATAACTTTCTATATCTTAATTAGAATATATTATAGTGGTATTGTGTTGTATTCAAGTGCTTTGGATGAAGTAAACTTTGAAAGATATCAAGGTAAAATATGATGAGCCTATTTCTATTTTATGTGACAACACAAGTGCTATTAATATCAAATGTCATAAAAAGAGATAACTTTTATGTAGCAAGAGAAAAGTTGAAAAGTGGAAGACACATATCATCAAGACCTTAGCTCAAGCTTAGAAAATCATTGCCATTTGGAATAGGCACCTAGCCAGTAACTTGGGCATTATTTGTATCATCATCTACTTATGTCTGTGTGGGTGAGATAGCCAAATAGATCTTGGAGAACTTATCCATCACATCCGAATGGGCTCAAAGTAGCACCCCCAAGTATTTTGGCATAGAGAAGGAAGATTAACACCCTAACCATCCTACCCAGTAGGGCAAGGAGGTGTTGGTTGCCATCCTCGTTGCTACCTAGTAGGGGAAATGCACTAGTATGGGGTATCATTGTGAGATAAACACCTAGAATGATTATGATATTGACCACTATGAGGTGGTAGAGGCATTCTATCATCCAATCTAGGATCCTTGGGTAGAGAAGGTAGAACTCGAGTACAAGGAGAATCTCCCCAATAGGAGAGGAGATCCTAAAGATACCCAAGCTCCATAGCCACTTTATTGGCTTGGACTTGAATATGTAAAAGAATATTGAAGATGATAAAATATTTGTACAAAGTAAAAATATTAAAATTAGTAGAATCATGATTCAACATAGAATTATTTCTTTCTTTCCAAATCTAGATGAAAATCTCCACTCTAAAAGTATACCATACTTATGTGTATTTTAAGGGCATTATGGGTTTGTCTCCAAGGAGGATATGTTGCCAAAGAAAGAATAAAGGCTAGAAAGGCCTAAAAATACCATAGATCCAAATCTAGACCCTTTTAGCTTTGGAACAGTACTATAAGAGATGAGGAAGAATTTCAAGGTGGCCATAGAAGGGGCAAGTAGGCAGGTGGACTCCAACCTGAATGAGTCTTCTACCAATAGGTAAGCCTTGGTGTAAAATACACTAAGAAAAATGAGCAAGCTTGGGCTCCACACAAGCCCCCCATATAGTGTTAAAGTGAAAGCTCCACATTTTAATATATGAGTGCAGCCCTCAGTAGGTATTAAGCTTATCAACCATGGGAAAGTGGAGGGTGAGCCATGCATAGCCAAGCTAAAGAATGTAATTGCAAAAAGAGGTCTTAACATACCATTTCTAGCCCTTCCACCATGGTCAAGTGGAATGGATTGAGATTTTATGGAGCATGGGAGTTGGGATGGCATTGAGAATCTCTTAGTAGAATTCATGTTCCACATTGGCTAACCAAAAGTTAGCTTTTACCTCCTCCCAAGATATCCAAGAGTGAGAATGCTTATAGAAGATATCCTATATGGAATGAATTCCTCCATGATAAAGCTTGAGTGTGTTGATCCAAGGGACTTCTGCCAGGGGTAATTCATTATGAGAAAAAAATGGGAGACCACCAAAGAGAGTGGGAGTTAGTAGAGAACCTATTACAGAAAGTAGATCCATTCCAAAGCAGCCATGGCTTAATCTATTCTCAAGCCTTCTAGATGCTTTTGGCCATAAAGTACCCAGTGATCTGGATGGGAGACTAGATAAAGAGTAAATTGGGGAAGCTAAGCCCTTTCTAGGATTTTTTTCCTTTAGTCAAGCTTGAGGAGATACAGTGTCTGAATAACACCTTCCAAGATTTTGGGCCCTTAATGGCCTACACAATCCATTAGGTGCATAAGGTAGATTCTTATTGAGCTATGTTGAAAATTCCCATCCTTCCTACTTCATGTGTGAGGCAATAATATTCCAAAGCCACCCTGTGGAATCCTTTACCTTATGGGGAATTGGCCCAAAGGAAATCTCTGAGCAATTTCTTCAAATTTTGGTAAGATTTTTTGGAAGGTACCCAACATGACGAGCAGTACACATGGGTGGATGCAAGAATTTTTTAACAAATTTGAAACTTTTCCTCCAATGAAAGAGACTTAGTCACCCATTAATCTAGCTTCTTAGAAATTCTATTAACAACATATTGCCATAGCAAAGGTGGTCAAGCATGTAAAGCAAAGGGGATGTCAATTAATCTAAAGATTTCATCATGTTGGATCCACTTCCAACTAATTTTAGCACGCCATGTTGGTGGAGGGAGGTGTGATTGTTTGTAGCAACAATTTTTCTTCCATGGGATGCTAGAGCTAGAGACCAGGTAGAAGGTGTCAAGACACTGTAAGCATTGTCCACATTAGATTCATCTTCAATGAGGGTAAGGAAGGAGTCATCTACAAAGTGTCCATTAAGAAATTGCATATCTTCATGCATATTAGCTACATCAGGGGGAGATAAATTCCATTAATAAGGTTACTAGCTTGGGCATAGCTATGAAGATATCTAAAACCCTTAGTGGGAAGAACATATGAGGTGAGAACTAGAGGGCACCCTTGGTAAATGGAACAAAATAAGCCAAATTAATTAGAGGTAACTCCATTAATGGAGAGGATAGTTGAGGCATCATAGAAAGGCATTTGAATGGTTTGAATGAAGATGAGCCCAAAACCCAAAGCTTGAAGCATGGCTAAGATAAAATTCCATTCGATGTGATCATAAGCTTTTTCAAAGTCAATTTTGATGAACATATCTTGTTGCTAGACTTGATACTATTAGAATGGTTTTAGCAATAGCTGCACAAAATAATTGGTATGTATATCAAATGGATGTCAAATCAGCTTTCTTGAATGGTTTCCTAGATGAAGAAGTGTATGTGAAACAACCACCAGATTATGAAGTGCATGGACATGAAGAAAAAGTCTACAGATTGAAGAAGGCCCTCTATGGTCTCAAGCAAGCACCAAGAACATGGTATAACAGGATTGATTCATACATGACAAGCAATGGATTCAGCAGAAGCAATAGTGAGCCTACATTATACACAAAAATCAACAAAGAAGTTTAGATTTTGATTGTGTGTTTTTATGTTGATGATTTGATTTTCACTAGAAATTTGTCTGTAGACACATTTAAATCAGCAATGAAGAAAGAATTTTAAATGACAGATTTGTGATTAATGAAGTACTTTTTATGCATAGAAGTTGTACAATCAGAGAAGGGAATTTTTATTGGTCAAACTAAATATGCAAAGGATGTGTTAAGGAGGTTTAAGATGTTGAATTGCAAATCAACACTACACCAGTTGCTATAGGGACCAAAATTAGCAAAGAAGATAAAGGGTCTAATGTTGATTCTACAACATTCAAAAGACTAGTTGGTAGTTTGATGTATCTTACAGCTACAAGACTAGATATCATGTATAGGGCTAGTTTAATCTCTAGATTCATGGAGTCACCAAAAGACTCACATTGGCAAGTTGGAAAGAGGATATTGAGATATGTGATAGGAACAATAGAATATGGAATTTTATATTCCACAACTAATGATTTTTGTTTGATTGGTTATACTGATAGTGATTTTGTAGGTAGCATTGATGACAAGAAGAGTATTTATGGACATGCCTTTCCTTTTGGAACAGGTGTGGTCACATGGGCATCCAAAAAGCAATCTATAGTGACACTTTCATCAGCTGAAGTAGAGTATGTAGCAGCCACATCAGCAACATGTCAAGCAACTTGGATGAGGAGAGTATTGACAGATTTATTACAAGCACAAGAGTCAACACCAATCTTTTGTGACAACAAATCAGGGATTGCATTATCAAAAAATCATGTTTTTCATTTGTGACAGCAAGCACATTGAGACAAAATTTCATTTTATCAGAGACTTAGTGAACAATGGAGAAATCCCTTTGGAGTTCTGCAGATCTAAAGATCAATTGGCAGATATATTCACAAAATAATTAGCAAAGGAGACCTTTGATTATCTAAGACAAAATTTAGGCATTGTAAATGTTGTAGTTAGTGGTAAAAATTAAGGGGGAGTGTTAGAAACTACTGTTAATTTCTACTGCTTGTTATTTCTCCCTCTCATGCATGCAGTCTCTCATGCACGTAGCCTCTCATGCACACAGTTTGCACACTTAAATTGGTTCAGTCTTAGTTTAGCTAGTTAAGTCACTGATTAACATGCAGTTAAACATTAATTTATATTTCAGTTTGATTTGTTTTTAAATCTATTTATGTAGACTATTTGCAGATTTTAGAAAGTAGACTTAATAAAACTAAAAGATAGCTTTTTGATTGCTGCAGCAATCTGGAATCACTATTTTTTTATTTTCTATTTCTTGCTCTCTATATTTTACCCTTCATTCATCTGCAGATCTTTTCTGATGCCTTATTTTTAAATCAATGAATGCTACGTAGCCTTCTTTATAATCACCCAACCGGATACAACTTGTTTTCTTGAAGCTTTTTTCGCTGGTTAAAGAGTGAGACGTAGCCTTAGGTAACCCAGATGAAACATCTTTTATATTAGATTTTATGTTGTACGCTTCAATAAGAGTATGAGAGCACTCTTAGAGTGTAAGAGTGCAAGTAGAGTGTTAGAATAGTCAAGTTGAATCGGAGAGCAGATGGAAACATTATTGCATATGACACCTTTTCTGAATTAATGTCTTTCAACTAAGGACCTCACCATCCTCACTGCTAATGTCACCTATAATCAATTCACTGATAATTGCTCTCTTTTTGAACAATAATACCTCAAATAATAACTTATTTATTATTCATTGGATTTTTTCCACTAGTAGACAAAAAATTGTGGTAGAATAACATATAATCATTTTACGAACCTTGTTTTTCATAGAAATATATGTGCCTTTAGCAATTTCTTTTGATAGACATTCACCATTTTATGTGTTGAAATTACTAATCCAAGCACATTGTCTCCAAACTAAAACAAAATTAATGTTCCTATAATAACAATAGGAAGAAAAAAACCATAAAAATATAGTTAAGAAATAGAGAAACACACCACAGTGTTACAGAAGATACAAAGAAGAGCTTATACCTTCAACTTCTAATGGTTTTCTTTAAAATATTCATCTTTTTGCATCTACCCACAATCTTTGCGATGTCTCACCTAAAATTGATATTTCTTCAACATCTTGCACTAGAAAATCAATGAAAAAAATCAATGGGTGTTTTGTTTTTACTTAGTTTTATTAACTCCATGTTTGTAAATTTGTTCATCATCATTCCAATTACTCATCATATAAGAAACACTTAGAAGTTATATAAGATAAGTGCCCTTCTTTTATTTTTAAATATTATACGTAAAGATTATATTAAATTCATGAAGCTTTGAATCCAAGTTAACAACTGTCACATTAAAGTCAAACTCAGTGACATGCAGTCAAATTAAGAGGTTTAATTAAAGGAAAAAAAGTGATTCTCACAATTACAATAGTAGTAATTTAGTGGTGAAGAGATTTTGAGATTTTGACCCATTCATGGAGGAGAAAACCTTTTCCTTGATGTCTTATGAAAAGTTTAGCAATGTGAAATTTGATTAAATTAAATATTTTAAAATTTAGTAGTGGTTTGTTAATCTTTCAAAATCAATAATAGATAAATATATGAGTACTTGCCTTTATATTAGAGAAATGCTTATTAAATGTGGCTTAATTTTTTTTATTAAATTAGTTTTTTTCCACCAAAATATAAGTCATGGCATTTACAAATTAATTTTTTATTGAAATGTAATGTTGATGGATATTTTAATAATAAATATATAATGATTATTTTTTATAATATATACTTTAAAATAATTATTATGCTCCTTTAAATGTGTAAGATATATTATTGCATATTTTTATTATTATTTATATTTTAAGTATTATATGTATTTAATAAATTATGTTTTGAAATAAAATAAATTTTAAAAATAATATCAAAAAAATTAATTAAATTATCATTGCATATTATTATTATTATATTGTCACTATTTTAATATATAAAAATATTATAATATATTATATATTATATAATTAATATTTAATGTACAACAATAATATGATATATTTACATAGTAGCTATTAGATTTACGTGCCTTATACATTAGGTTTCATAATAGCTATTACATTTACATGCCCTATACACATTATAAAAGGATTTGGATATTGTAGGGTCATAACATATTTGATTGGGTAGTTTATATTATCAAGGTTGGATAAGGACATCATAAGAGTTAATTTTTTTGTGGTAGAGATCCATGTTTTATGTATAGCTTAAACTAATGTTACAATACCACTAACATTGATAAAAGACTTTGAATTCCTAGAGTCTATCTATTAATTTGTATTCATCCATGCTACAAATATGTTGACATGTGTAATAATTACACCAAGCCTAATAACATAATAAAATGTTAGTGGTTCAATGCATAAACTTGGTGGATGAAAATTCCACATTTGTGGGGTGAGGATATTTTTGCAAAGGGCATATGTCATTTTCTCAAAACGGCATATGCCCTTTAGGGTCGGGACCAAATCAGATCATATTTGTGATGATTTTTTTTTAATAAGTGCATATGCCTTTTTGAGAAAAGGGTGTATGCCCTTCGAAATTAAAAAAGCCATATGCTCTTTACACTATAAAAGGTGTACATCATTTACACTATAAATTACATATGCCCTTTCACTTCAAATAGGTTATTGTTGTATTTAGTCAATTAGTATACCCTTTACACTACAAAGGGCATACACACTTTGAGTTCAAATAGGTTCTTGTTGTGTTTGATAAGTTAGAGATATATATTTAGGTAAATGTTTAATGAAATATAGTGCAAAGGGTGAATTCTCTTTGAGTTTAAATAGTTTCTTTTTGTGTTTAGTTAGTTATAGTTGTATATATTTAGGTAAACATTAGTATAATAAAAACATTTAATTATATATTATTATACTTTAAATTTATTTTACTAAATATAACACATTAGGGCTACTTTGCATCTTTTGAAATTGATTATAAATCTATAGGAGTTACCATTTAGAAGTTAGTTTTTGAAAATTCATTCTAGCTAATACTTAGTTTTCAAAATTTTAGGATTGGAAGATAGAATGAAAAATTAAGTTTTAAATCATGTTATGTATGTAATAGATCTATAAAATTGAGAATTATATGCATACCTTGCCTATTTGAGTATGGCCTACCTACTTTAACTACTTGAATATGTCCTACCTTATTGAATAATCTAGCCATATCTTAATCTTAATGAGTATGCCCTACCTAAATACCAGAGTCATATCTTGATCTTGATTATTTCCTACATACCTTCTTGTACTTAATTATTCCCTACCTACTTTAACTATTTGAGTATGACATGCATACTTTACCTATTTGAGTACATGCCATACCTAATTGAATACTAGAGCCATAGCTTGATCTTGAGTATGCCCTACCTAAATACTTGAGCCAAATCTTGATCTTAACTATGTCATACCTACCTTGTTATACTTTAGTATTCCCTACCTACTTTGTTTACTGGAGTATTCCCTACCTACCTATCTTTATTTCCCTACCTACTTAAATATACCCCATCTAATTGGGTATGGACTACCCAATTGAATACTCAAACTGTATATTGATCTCAAATACCCATATCTAATCCTTATTGTATCTATCTTACCTAAGACATATCTTGAATACTTTATACTTTAACCATATTTTTAAAGGATTGGAGGAATTATCATGCTTGAAAATCATTATATGGGGCATTATTGGATCAAGGGATATAAGAAAGGGGTAATTATCAAGGGATGATTGAAAATTAAGATAGAAGGCATTATCACCTAAATAGAAAAAGGAGAGGGGGAACTAACTAAGTGATATATTCAAAAGAGAGGGAGGATTGACTAAGCCATATATTGAAATGAGAGAGAAATCTCACCTATATAGAGAAAGGAGTGACTAGGGGTAATCATGTAAAAAGATTGAAGGTAGATTCAGGTTGAATTCCAAAATAATTTATGGTTTTTTTAATCAATGGGTCTATCTATATATGTAAATTAATTTATTTTAGCATGCAACCTATAGTATATATAGTAATGATATAGACATTCATACATTATATATACCACACACCTAGTACTACATGTAGGTATATGATTACTCACATATGACATTTACTTATATTTATGATACGAGCACTTATACCTAATATGAATATAGCTAAACACCCTAATACACTCTATTTACACTTGAACCATTAAACTTAAACCCCAAACCCTAAACCCTAAACCTTAAAAATTAAATCCTCAAACCTAAACCCCAAACCCTAAACCATGAACACTAAATCATATACCCTAAAACCCTATACCATAAACCATAAACCCTAAAACCTTAAAAACTATAACCTAAACCTAAAACCACTCACCGCAAACCTTAAATGTTAAACCATAAATACTAAACCCAAAATCTTAGACCTTAAGCCCCAAACACTAAATCCTAACCCCTAAATAATAAACCCTAAGTTCTAAACCTCAAACCCTCAACCATAAACCCCAAGACCAAAACCCTAAACTTTAAGTGTGAAACCAAAAACCAAAAACCCTAACCCCAAACATTAATCCCTAAACCTTAAAATATAATGTTAAAACTTTAAAACTAAAACATATCCATCTAATCCGAAACCCCATATCCTAAAACTTAGAGCTCAAAATATAAATTATAAGCCCTAAACCATAACACTAAAATTGGAACCCTTAAACCTATACCCTAAACCATAAATTATGAACCTTGAACCATTAATCTTAAATCCTAAATATTAAAAAATAAACCCTAAACCCAAGACCCAAAACCTTAAACCCTAAACCATAAACCCTACACATTGAATCTTAACCCCAAACCATAAATCTTAAACCCAAAACCCTAAACATCAAACCCTAAATGTTAAACCCTAAACCCTAAACATTAAAACCCAAATACTAAACCCCTAACCCATAAACAAAAATATGCAAACCCTAAACTATAAAACCCTAATCCCTAAAACCTAAATTTTAAACTCTAAAACCTAAAATATAAGCATAAAACCCAAAACATGAACCCAAAACACAAAACTAAGAATGCTAAATCTTAAAACCCAAACCCTAAATTTAAAATACTAAACCCTGAGACCTAAATTATGAACCCTAAAACCTAAACTCTTAGCCCTAAAACTAAATTCTAAACCCCAAATCCTAACCCCTAATACATAAAACCTAAACCCATAACCTTAAATATTAAACTTTAAACACTAAACACTAAATAATAAACCCCAAAATCATAAACCCTAAACTTTAAACCTTGAACCCTAAACCCTAGAACTTAAATGCTAAACCCTTAAACATGTATTATGAACCCTCAACCCAAACCATAAATCCAATACCCAAAACCATTAATTCTAAACCTTAAATTTTATACCCTGACTATTAATAAAAAACCTAAACCCTAAAAAATAAACCATAATATCTAAACCCTAAACTTCCAACCATAAACCCTAAACTCCAAACCTTAAACCCAAAACCCTGATCCCTAAACACTAAACGTTAAAAACCTAAACCCTAAACCTTAACCCTTAAACCCTAAACCCTATATCCTAAAACCTAAAAAATGAAACCCCATACCACATACCCTAAATTATAAATGATAAACTCTAAACCTTAAATATTTAACCCTAAAACATAAACCTTAAACCCTCATATTTAAAACCTAAACCCTAAACACTAAATCCTAAATACCAAAACATAAACATTGAACCTCAAACCCTAAACCCTTACGTGGAAAATAAGGAATCAAAACACCATCCATGAGTCATCATAAAAAGATATTTTTCACTAAAAAATAAACTTTAGATAGATGGATCAGTCCTTGCATGTTTAAATTCTAATCTCACACTTGCATGACCTAACTAATTTATTCTAGACTCTTATAGAATAGATTCATCATCTAGCATTTCAAACTCATGTAGGATACTGCCACTACTATTTAGGGTGGAGAGGAGTGCTTTTAAACCCTATAAATTATCAGTATTATATAAAAATCACTCATATCACTATTTCCATTTCCCCAAACCATATGGAAAGAGAGGTTCAAGCTTATAAATTGGCATTAATCATGATCATTTATCATCTTAACCACTCCATCATAATTCATCATCATCCCTCTTCCCTATCCCATAGACCTTTATTATTCTTCATCATCCATAATGACACTACCATTGGTATTCATCACCCTTAATCACTCCCTCATCATCCCTAATCACTCCCTTATCATCCCTCATCATCCCTAATCACTCGCTCATCGACATTCATCATACATAATTTTATTTGGTCACTATCTCATCATCCCTCATCATCTATAATCACTCCCTCTATGGCCTCATTGTCTTCAATCATGCCATCAATTACCTTCATCATCCCTAATCATCTAAAATCACTACCTTATTGACTTCATCATCCCTAATCATCCATAATTAGTCTTTCATTAGTCCTCATCATCCTTTATCATTCGTAATCACTCCCTCATCAGTCCTCATTATCCTTCATCATCATTAATCACTTTCTCATCAATCTTCATCATCCTTTATCATCTCTCATCATCCATAATCACTCGTTATTTAATCCTCATCATCCATAATTTTCATTAGTCACTCCCTCATTGACCCTCATCATCCCTAACCATCCCTAATCACTCCCTCATTATCCCTAAACATCCCTAGTCACTCCCTAACACTTCCTCATCAACCCTTATATTTATTCATCATCCTTAATCACTCTATCATTGGTCCTCATCATCCTTGATCACCCCTATTCATAACCTCATTGGCCCTCATTGTCACTCATTATCATTAATCAATCTCTGCCTTATATCTTTCTACATTGGTAACATGAAGCCTATAATAAATATAATAGGGTTATTTATAATACATTTTTGTGATCTTATTATTCACAAGAGATGTTTGGCCTACAATGAAATTAGTATTCTTGAGACTCACAATTCTATTAATCATATTATTCTGATAAATGAAAGCAAACTTATAAACTTGTAATATGTCTATAGTATTATAGAGGGAATAGTTTTTAGTTACCATGGGTAGAGGGTTTGCAATTTTTTCATATATTTTATCTCACTATTACATCTTCATCATTATCTTCATCTTTAGAAACCCAATCAATGATAAACTTACTTTCTATTAGTGGATTAAAATCCTTCAATCTAGTAGTATGGCATCTCTTCCCTAAGTCACAATTTTTATTCTTGGAACCAAAAGTACTAATGTGTTTCTTAAATACACTTTTTTAAAATATGCAAACCTTAAAAAAATACCTATATATATACTTAATAACCAAAAAAATCAAAACTATAATGTGTAATGATGCATCAATGCTTCCCAACCCTTAAAAAAAATAGAATTGAGTAAAACATACCCTATGATTTTACAATCCACTCATACCCACTTGGGCCTTGAAAAACCATATTTTAATTAGTTTGGTTTATAATATTTGGAATAATTGTAGGAGGAATAAGATACAAGTAACATAATACCAAATGATTTTTTCCCAACTTTAACAATACTTCTAAATCAAAATAATGAAGAATAATAATCGAGTATCAATGTTACCAATCTATTTGAGAAGTGTTCAAACATTATTAAATAAATAAGTTAAGAGACACATTGGAGCACCCTCACTATATGTATTTTCCATGAATTTTATAACAATTCTAATTGCACACCATACAAGGTAAAAAAAATCTTGCTTGTATCTCCATTCTTCATGTCAAATAAAAATGCAAAAGCATATAAAAACGAACATAAAATTCAAGTATAAGAATAAGAAAATATTTTTTAAGAAATATAAAAAAATTATGAATATAATTACCATGGTAAAATTTCTAGGTAGTGAAAATATGGAGATAAATATTCTGAAGTAAACTTAGCATGTCATAAAAGAAATAAATTTGATGATTCCCTCTCTCCTAATTTTAAAACATCCCTTGATAAAGACCTCTCTATTTTATCCCTTGATCTGATAATTCCCCCACTCCTTTCAATATATGGTTTGGGTGTTCAATTAGGTATCAAATATTCATGATATGGCTCAAATAAGATAGATAAAATAAGGACTAAATATCGGTATTTAAGATCAATATATGACTCAAGTATTCAATCGAGTAGGGCATACTAAAGTAGGTAACTCAAGTAGGTAGGGCATACTCATGTAAATAAGGTAGGTAGGACATACTCAAGTATAATAAGGTAGGTAGGGCATAGTCAAGATCAAGATATGGCTCAAGTATTTTAATAGGGAAGTCTCAAGATCAAGATATAGATCAGGTATTTAATCAGGTATGGCATGGAATCAAGTAGGTAAATTAGGTAAGATATAATCAAATAGTTAAAGTAGGTAGGGCACACTCAATTACAAGAAGTTAGGTAAGGAATAATCTAGATCAATATATGGCCAGGGATTTTTTTAGTAGTGAATCTTCATTAATAAATGAATATTCTATTTTTTAAACCAGTGTTTGGTGATTTTTGTAGAGTGGCCAATAGGGAGGCATTGCCTAAATTTTTGGGGTCAAAGTTAATTTTGAAGACAACTTCACCTACATTTAAATATAAATTTCCTCATATAAATTTAATTCTCTAGTACCTCGAAAGCTAATCGAAAGGATTTCACCACATACTGTCGGGTGACTTTAAGAATTTTTTTAGCGGTTGGTATTTCAAGTCCTAAGAGGGCTTCAAGAATCAATAGTTTACAGCAAGGTCGACAACATTTTTTTATAATATTTTTTAGTATTTTTTAACTATAATTCCATTTAATTCTATTTAAGTGCCATCATAGTAATTAAACATGAAGGCAGTCAGTGGGCATCCAACTACATCCTACAAGCTTAGGTGCCTGACATCAAGCTATGGGCATTTTACCATAGTTTGTCATCACCAATGGTTCCATGTGTAGCCTATCATTATTCGACCATAACTCATCATTAGCCACTATTAGCATGTGACTATTCACCCCAAGGTTAAAGTAGCTTGTTGTTATCCATCTACCATCCACTATCATTTGTTTGTATCCTAACTATGGATGGATGCTAGAAAACTATGAATGGATATCGACAGACTATAGGTGGATGCTAAGAGACTATGGGTGGATGCCATATACTTACTGGTGAGATCCCATGATCTATGAATATATGCCATTAGATTATAGGTAAACATCAATAGTTTGAGGTGGGATACCAGTGGTCTATGGGTGGATGTTGGTAGTCTATAAACAACCACTTATAGGTTATTTGTATCCATCTATAGACTACTAACTTCCATCAATGGTTTGTAGGTATCCATCGATAGTCTGTTAGCATCCACTTGTAGACTACTGATGGATACTAGTAGGCTATAGGTGGATTCCAATAACTTACAGGCCAATCTTATCAAACTAGGTCTAAATGAAGTCATTATATGGGTAATCACCATCATGTTTTATTATTCTCATGATTCCTTATTCATCGATCAAACATATTTGTTTATTGTCAATGATCTTCATTTTGATGTTAATAATCTTTCATACATGGCTTTATAGACTAGATAATATGGCATCTTCTAAAAATGTTAAGACCTCCAAAAAATTTAAAGAACAAAATACCCTGTTATCTTATTTTAACCAAACATCAAATGTAGGTACTATATTTTCAATTAACTAGTAATTTTTATTCATTATATTGTGTTAAATTTAAATAATAATTAAAATGTTTTAAACCATTTTGCATGCGGAACCCACTAATAACTCTTTTGAATAATTATCTCCACAAAAAGACATACTTGGGCATAAATTTAAAATGTCAAACAAAGGTACTCACTCAAAGAATACCATTTTTTAATTAATTAACTATTTTTTTTAATATTTAATAATAACAACAAAGTCTACAATAATCTTTCATGTAGAACCCATTGATAGAGGTATCTAACATATCATTGAATTAGAAGATAGACTTGGGAATGAAATGCCAAACATAGGTACTATATTATAAATTTTATTTGATTTAATGCTTTTTATTTATTTTTACTTTAGCATTGTCATTTATTAAAAAGTAATGTCATACAAATTTTTTGCATGTAGAATATGATGATAAAAGTATTGAAGACTTATATAACACTTTGGAATATATACCTCCCCTAAAAGAAGCCACTCAGAAACAAATACCCATTGTCCCATTAAATTCAAGTAAATGGATATTTGACATCATAACTAATGGTGTCAATGATGAGTTACCAACAATAAATGAGATGTCTATTCACCCAACACAATATTTAGATGATATTGCTATGTAACCAAAAGAATCTCTAATTGAAAAAGGCACAAAAAAATTACTTAGAAAGAAATACTCATTGTCCCACTGAATTTAAGAAAATGAAGATATCACATCATAATTAGTGGTGTTGATGATGAGTTTCCAACATCAAATGATAGATCTACTCACCCAACACAATCTTCAGATAACACTACTACACAACAAAAAAATCTTCAGTTGAAAAAGGCATAACAAAAACTATGCAGAAGAAGAAAAATGCATGGATAATTAGGTCATTCTAGTATGAGTGGGCATCTAAATACCCATTTATTGAATCTATAGAGATGAAAATTAATATTGACACACCAATAGAATGTAAATACATAATATGTAGTTGAAAACATGGTAAGGACCACAAAATATAACTCAAGTTGGACACAATTGAAAAATATTGAGTTGGTAAAAGACAAAGATGGAAATATCAAAAAAATAGTGAGATGGAAAAATGGAAAAGAGTAGATACATCAATGTTATGCAACAGAGTATCATAATTATCAAAAATATCAATGGAACCTCATTGAGAAAGGAGGAATGATTAAAGCTCAATTCAGAAAGATTGCTCAGTCTAATGTGCTTGCCAAAAATATATAATTTTTATATTTTTTATCACATTCTAAAAAGAGGAAGACCAATCTCTAATTTTATAGACTACAATATTTTATTTTAGTAGATTGGATTGCACCACATTCACATTGGTCTAATACTAGTGCTTGGGAGATGGAAAAATGCCTTACAATGATTGAAAAGGAGGATTTGAAAGAAAAAATTAAATTAAAAAGGTTCATATCACTATCCATTGATGAGGTAACACCAATTGACAACATATCATGGGTATGCATGCATGTATATACATTTCATAATCATTCTAGGTAACCTGCACTTTATTTGTACATAAAATGATTGAAAATTGTAATGCTTAAAATGTTTGTAAATTGGTTATTTCTAGTTAAATGGATATTGTTGGAATGAGTTACCATGATATAGGTACTAAGTTGGTGTGTGTTGGTATAGATGGTGTATTAGTAATATAGGGAAATAAAATAGGTTTGTGTTTTCACTTGTAAACATCAATTATCCCATATATGGCTCCAATCTATTACATGGCACATAGAATGAATCTCATTTACAAAATTGTAAGCACATTCAAAAATGTCACAAAAGTGGAGGAGCTAATCCATGATTTGCATGTGTACATGTCATGTAGTCCAAAAAGGTTTTTAGAGTTTCAAAATTTTACAATTAGAGTGATTAATGTAAAAAAACTATTAAAAGATGTAGATACTTGATAGATTTCAATATATGAGTCTACATGTAGAATATTTGAAGAATATAAATCATTGACTAGTTTTATGTTTAAGTATAGGATGGAGGTTGATAAGGAAAAAAAATTATTGAACAACTATACATATTTTGAAACTTTGCTAACATTATGTGGTATTATGCCCATGTTGAAAGAAATGTATTGTTTGATGAAACATGCACAAGATATATATATATATATATATATATATATATATATATATATATATATATATATATATATATAT
Source organism: Torreya grandis (assembly GCA_037957365.1). Classification (NCBI taxonomy): domain Eukaryota; kingdom Viridiplantae; phylum Streptophyta; class Pinopsida; order Cupressales; family Taxaceae; genus Torreya; species Torreya grandis. The sequence goes on along the minus strand of JARHVA010000692.1, from coordinate 4,088,234 downwards.
ATATATATATATATATATATAATGGACTTCATAAAGTTGAGGAAACATGTTTGTTTATCACTTGATATATTATACTACTCTAATAAAAATTTTAAGGGACTGATATTTGAGAGTTGGGAAACTTTAACCAATCTAAAGGACCCTCAAAACTATTTGAAAATCAATATTCATGATCATCTTTATATTTTTGTTAATAGAAAGGAGATACCATTACACACTCTTTAAAGACAAACTAATGTAGTTAGATCAGAATTTCAAGTACCTGTAGCAAGGGTTCTATATGATGATGTCATATGTGTGAATAAAATTTAGAGACATTTCGAAAAAAATATCTTCTAAAATTTGAGATCATTTTCAAAGAGATGAGTTGCTTGAATCCATGGGTGTTGTGAATCCTATATTTTGAAATGGTGTAGATGGTTAAGAACAAATAAGTAATTTATTTATTAAATACATGGGTACTCTCATCCAACATTTTAGTAAGTATATGAAAATCAATGGAGAGGAAGTTAAGGGTATTTTACAAAAAAATTTACTGAAATGCCAGTCAATGATTTTTGGACTCATAATGGTTGAATAATATTGGTCATTATTTGAACCAATAGAAATAGATTATATTACCAAATTATGGAAGAAACTATATCAGAGTAGTGTTCTACAGGAAGAAATTGGTGAATATTTTAATTTATATAAATTATGCCAAACAATGGTTTTGGGGTCTATGGAAGATGAAAGGGTATTCAGTGCATTATCTTTTGTTAAATCAAGGCTTCATAATAGATTGGATAAAAATCTTGAGACATTTAAGGTTGTATGTTTCAGGTTATAAAGTGGAATATTTCCATATGATAGAGAAATTTTAATTTGGAGCATTCTAAATGAAATAAGAGGTGCCACAAATAAAACTAACAAAGAAGATAGTGAAACTATCGATGTCAATGAGATAGGCCATACAAATTTTAGCAATGAAGTACAAGTTACCAAAGGGTTGTTTGAAATACCTGAGTGTTAGTTTTTAAAATTGTAATATGTATATGCAAACTACTAAATAATATTTATGAAATGCTTAATTAATTCAATTTGATTTAAGTTATTTATCAAATGCTTAATTGATACGATCCTATCTTTAATATTCTATAATAGTATTTTTTTACATTATGAGTTGCAAAAAATAGTACATATGTAACAGTCCTTTTTTTTTTGATTACTTGACATTTTTAAATAAAATATACATTGTTTAATCAAACAAAATGGTAAAAATTATTTTAATAGCTTTGAAACCAAATTTAATATAAATTAAAGTAGTTAAACATTATAGCAAATTATTACACATCGTAGATTGTAGCCTAATATGAGTAAGGAATCCATAATTACAAAATATATTTTAATATTATAAAACATAAGTTTCTAATAATTAAAAAACATAAAAATAAAAATAAATCAAGGCTTTGAGCTCAAACCTAAGTTTCCATTAATAAAACAACAATAGTATGGAAGAAATTTCAAAATAACATTAAAATTATAGTCTCATAATCACTATGGATCAATTTGTCCTTCCACTACTTGTTTGATGGTACTAGTAGTAGCTATACTATCTGTGAGGATTGGGATCCTAGAATCTTGGAGATATTTAACAAAATGGATATTGGCAATATTTTTTGGTTTTTTTGTAGTAGCATCTCCCACTAAAAGTAATGATGGGTCTACTTCAACTTTATTTTTAAACAAAACATCAAGATCCAGGCCATTTTCTTGAATTATTTTTCTCAATGTATTATTTTTCTTATTTAATAAAACAAGTTTTTCCTTGAAAAAAATTGCCTTAGAAATATTTTTGCATGCATTCTTTAGATGCATGTCAAGGACAACAACTTGGTTCTTCATATTTATATATTTTGATTGCAAATGATCAAAAACCATTTAATTAGTTAAATTTTTTTAAATAAATTTTAATTTTAAAAACCATAAATAAACTTACCACAAATGTTTATTTTTCTACATTTGTAAGATCCACCAAGCTTTTGTTTTTTGCCCATTTGTTATAGTATGCTTGGGCTTCTACATTCATGTTCTCAAGCCTATTTAACATGATATCAATAACATCATCATTAAATCTATTAATCATGACAATACCTCTTGAAGCTTCTTGGTTGAATAAAACATCAGTTTTTGTTCGTTGATACTTCACTATTGCATACAGTTAATTTTGTTGACTATGGTTGCAGAAATAATCATTTAATTCTTGAATTAATACTTTTGCATGACACTCCCAAGTTTTCAATTCATCAAGGTCTAGAAGAATAAAATCATTAACATAAGTTTTAGTATTTTTTACCAGTAAATTATAAATAGAGGAAAAAGTATGCTGGTCATCTTTTAGGGGAATTTCCTACACATGATTGCCTTCGATGACACTAGGTTGAGAATTGGGTATACAAGGTCACTATAAAAGATTCATAGGCTGAGATCCATGTATGATATCATTTAGGTTTAAAAAACTATGGGCATGCCACTATCAATGCCCAAATACTCTTCATATAGATCAATGTCATGAAGAATTATAGTCCTATTGCACTAGCTAGACCACCAAGCAAAAAAATTGAAAACTCAAACATTGGAAACTAAATCATGTCATCATTTTGAGCTAAGATAAACAAATGTTCCCAATACCATTAGTTAAAGGGCCATGATGGGGTGGTGGCGGTGGAAAGATTTTTTTCTTTTGAGAAGAATGACCTACACATGGGAATTAAAATCACTAAAATGGCCAATTAAAAAATCTAATATAATAGTAGCATTTAAAAAAATAGATCTATTTAGTGTACCTTGTTGTTTTTATTATTGTTGATGTGTTTTTTATTGTTGTTATTGTTGGGGAACTCTCAAAGCTCTGTTAGACCCACCTGGTGTTTACAATATAGATTGTATGGGCTCTACTATATATATAATAGAGTTAAAATATTACAATGATAAAAGAGTATTCAATCAAAGTAAATCTATTTTATGAAGATATACCAATAAAATGAGTGGAGGGTTGTGTTAGAGGTGTACTCAAACTCCACATTCATTTTATTCTTATCAATTGTTGCTCAAGTATGCATAGAGTTGATTATGCATCCCTCTCCATGTTTGTTTCTACTATGGCCTCGACAAGTTAGCATCCCTCGCTTGTTACATTTCTTTTGAAAATTATTACATATAATTTTTTCTACAAGAAAAAAATATTTTATTTAAAATTAACTAGATCAGTATTTATGTAATTATTTGAAAAAATACAGGACAAATCTCAAATAGTCTCAAATAAAAACTCAAGCTAACCTCGTATGCTTCAAGGGAGAGTGTGTTGATAAACATTACTGGATTGAGAGAAGAAGGAATAGAGGATAATTACAAGTCCAAAATTGCTTCATAGTAAAATGCAATGATATAATTACAACAAGAAAATTAAGTATTATCATTATGATGAGTAAAGTTTAAATTATCTTAGAACTAAAATAAGTAAAACTATTCAAAAATAAACAATTATAAATTTTACAATACATACCATCTACTTGCAATGAGTAATTGGACTCTAAATACTTTTTTTTATCATCATTAAGTAAGACCTTTATGGTGACCAAGTCCCCATACTTGTAAGGTAGACCTATCAGTCTTTGAATATCCTCTAGACAGATTCCAAATGAAACATTTCAGGAGCTCAAGTTTATGTGAAACATAGAAGAGTAATATCAAAGCTTTGCAAGAGAACATTTAGCAAAGGAATATCTTTGTCATACTGGGGCATGTAGATAATGTCATTGAACTTGTAAGGCTCCATTCTATCACTATATGTGTCTTGTTTTTGTATAATTATTTGAATGATGGTGTACGTTAAATTCTAGAAAGTGACTTTGGGGTTTCTGGTTATCTCTATGCCAATGCCAAAAGAGATCTGAGAAATGGAAGCCATGGATTAAAAAAGTGTTTTGGAATTTAGGGAAAAAAATGAAAAAAAAATAAACATAGGAGGAGATTATAAATGAAAAAATGTGCAAAATGAGGTGTGTTTCACATATTTATAATCATTCAACTTGATAAGGGTGATCACCCATATGGTGTTGGTAATCATTAGAGACACTTGTGTTCACATAAGCATTATCCATGAATGTGGGCACCCACCACTATCCTACAATTGACCTAAAAAATAAGGGTGATCATTTTCACTACATCGATGTTCAACCATAGTAGACAAGCATAAGCCACAACACACTAACGCTCATCTATAGATGCATCCTACTAGCATTCATCAACACTACATTGATGCTCACCCTAATTAAAAAGGTGCATACCCATAACATGTTGATGATCATATTTAATTATATTCCATATCAACATTCCTATGGTGTACCCAGGCATTCATCTGCATCACACCAACATTTTCCATACATCACATAGGTACTCATCAACATTCATCTATAGTTGTGCCCCACTGACACTCGTATGTAGGTATACGCTATGCCACATTCATCTAAAAGTATTTTATGATTATTTTTGCCATGTTGGTGTACATCTAGTTTGTGCAAGCATTGATTTATTATCCTCTAGTGATCACCCATAGTGTACCATTGGGTACCCACATGGAACTATTGTACACTTGTGCCATGCTAGTGTTTCCTTATATTGTTTAGACACCCTTTCATATATGTAACTTTGGTGCTCACCTTAATGATGTTTTAATTCACCTGACTCTTTGATGTTCTTTCATTCATCTGCATCACATTGATGTTACTATTTGATTGTGTTTCTTAGCATTCATCTATGTTTGTAAGCCTTGTATGATTCACCTCTACAATGATATAAATTCTAACCTAATTCACCACCATTATGAATATAATTTACCTTTGGACATCGATGGATTTTTTCATAGGGCTCACTAAAATTTAACTCTATATATGGCTCAAGTTTTTAGGTAGGGCATACTCAATATCATGAAATGACTAGGTTATTCAACCGGATAGGGTATACTAAAGTAATTAAAGTATCTAGGTCATACTCAAGTAGATAAAGTATGTAGATCATAATCAATGGTATAAATATATTACATACATAACATTATTTGAAACATCATTTATCATTATATCTTCCAATCCTAAAATTCTAAAAACTAATTATAAACTAGAATAGATTTTTAAAAACTATCTTCTAAATGGTAACTCCTACAACTCTATAATTGATTTCATAATATGTAGAGTGGACCTAATTTGTTATATTTATTAAAATAAATTTAAAATATAATAATATGAAATTAAATACAAACTTATACTTATTATAGGCCATTGCAAAGGGTGTACACCCTTTCAACTTTTCTAAGATTTTTATTTTATTTTTTCTCTCCAAATTTCACTTGATTTTTGGCTTGGGAGGTCCAAACCTAGCTTAAACCCTATCATATACCCACCCATATAATTTTTAAAAAATATTATGTGTCTTTTTTTTTTTTTTATCAACACATTTGATCACACACACACACACACACACACACACACACACACACACACACACACACACACACACAACACACACACACACACACACACACACACACACATATACATATAAGTATAAATATATACATATACATATATATGTATCTCTCTCTCTCTCTCTCTCTCTCTCTCTCTCTCTCTCTCTCTCTCTCTCTCTCTCTCTCTCTCACTCTCTCTCTCTCTCTCTCACTCTCTCTCTCTCTCTCTCCTCTCTCTCTCTCTCTCTCTCTCTCTCTCTCTCTGTGTGTGTGTGTGTGTGTGTTTATAGAAGAAAAAACTTAGTTTTTGAATATATAAATTTTTTGAACACACACACACACACACACACACACACACACACACACACACACACACACACACACACACACACACACACACACACACACACACACACACACACACACACATACATATAAGTATAAATATATACATATACATATATATGTATATGTATCTCTATGTGTGTGTTTTTATAGAATAAAAAATTTAGTTTTTGAATATATAAACTTTTTCAATGTTAAACTATTATTTTTAATTATTACTTAATTTATACATAATATATTTCATTATGGACTATATATGTTTATCGTTACAAATACCTTTGTAACTTTATGACTGGTAATCAAAAGTTTATAAAACTTATACCTAACTAATTTATATATCCTTGGCTATTTTTTTTTTTAAATGATTTTCTTGAAGATCAAAACGTTGTGTTCATAAAATTTCAATTCCAATTTTCTTGTTGTCTTGGCTTACCATAGATTTGTCTACATATCTTTTTTGATGCCTTCTTTACAAATCAATGAGTGTTACATAGTTTTCCTTGTAATTACCCAGTCCAATAAAACCTATTTTATTAAAGTTTTTTAATCCAATTAAAGAGTGACATGTAACCTTAGGTAACTTAAGTGAAACACCTTGTCAACTAAATTTTATGCTGTATATTTCAATCATAGTATGATAGCACTCTTAAAGCGCAAGAACACAGGTAAAGTGTTAGAATAGTCAACCTAAAATAGAGAGTAGATGGAAATGATATTACACACAACACTTTTTCTAAATTTGTCTCTTTTAGCCAATGCCATCACCTTCAACACTACTAAGATCACTTATAATTAATTTAGTTATAATAACTTTTTTCTTAAACAATAATACCTAAAATATTAATGTATTCATTAGGTAATGGATTTTTTCCCCTACTGATTGATTTATTTCATAAAAGGTTCATAATTCATAGTAATATATTTTTGTGGAAAAAAAATTATGGTAGAATAATGTATATTTTTATTATAAACCTTGATTTTCATAGAAATATGTATAATTTTAGCCCATTCTCTTGATAATTGTTTACCATTTTCTATGTTGAAACTTCTATAGGCCATACTTTTGATCTGTAGTTTCATTTTCACCCACCTTCAGACCAAAATGACCATCTCAAAAAAATTATTTCAGTCATAACCAAGTCTATTCATTTATGGATATTTTTTGATATTTTCCAAAGGCCATATGGGACCATTTAAAGATTTGAAATTATAGTTTAGTATTATTTTTGGTATTTTTATATTTTTATAAATTGTATATTTTTGTAACCAGACTTAAACTCTAGTTGATATTTATCTAATATATTAATTTTAGTGTTTAGTTTATTTTTGTGGATTTTTAGATCTATGCACATTTGCATGCAAAACTTTACTAAAAATAACAATTGCTAAAAATAACAAGTTGAGTTTTATTATTTTTTAGAGTTTTGAATTTTGTACGTCAAATCTAATTTAGATTTGAGGCTTATTTATGCAAGGTTTTTAATTATTTAAGTCATTCAATAAAAATCAATACAGGTTATTAGTTTAGAATCTTTTCTTATTGGAGTTTTCTTGATTTGCTTGTATTTGGGTTCATTATTTTGTATTAGAGAAAGTTAAAATTTTAGAGGTGAAACAGATAGTGAGAAGATGAGGAGGAATCACTCAGATGAACCAGAGTATGCAAGAGTCATAGAGGCAAGTATAAAAATTAACTAAAATTATTGCTAATCAAAGACAAAGGAGAACAAAATATTATGTATATGACGACATAAATCATGAAGAGAAAATTACACAAGAAGAGGAATAGCATAAATAGATGCCCTCAATATAAGAGAGAACACTGAGAGCTTTAAAAAGAAGGATTTAAGGTTAACCTTATAGATTATATAGAAAGTTTAAAACTCATGGAGTTGATAGATTATATGAACAATATGGAGAATTTCTTTGAATGAAGAACTATGAGACAAGAAAATAAGGTAAACTTTGCATGCATGAAATTGAAGGGACTTTCAATGATTTAGTGGGATCACCAGTAGAAATAAAGATAGATAAAAGGTAAAGAGAAGATAAACTCATGAAAAAATATGGAGAAGAAGTTAAGAGATAAATTATATTCCAAATCATGCATATCTTCATTCCTCTTCTCTTCTAGTTCTATCAATTCTTCCATCCTTACCTTTATATGATTATTTTTAATTAATTCTAGCTAATGTACTAACTCTACAGTAGGAAGCTCAAGAGAAATAGGCATTTTAGCTTCTCTAACATACACAATCATGTTTGGTGAGTTACCTACAATTCTCTTAGGAGTGACTCCATCAACTCATAAGGTTGTCTTTAACTTTATATGCCAATACCTCTAATTTTCATCAATTGTCCTCTTGATGATCTTGATCAAAATCTTATTTGCATTTTCCTTTATATACATTATGGTGAAACTAATGTGAACCAAAGCCTTATATGTTTTATTTTTCACACTCATTTTTTTCATCATATTATATATTTCTATTTTTGTAGTAGTATATCAAACCTATAGGTATAGTTCTAACAGTCTATGTGCAGGTTTAACACAGTCACCCCAAATGACTCTATTTTATCTATGAATGTCTTCTCAAAATATAGGTGAATATATTGATCAGTTCAACACAATATTTTTCTTAAGCTATATGATTTCATACATAGTCAAACCAGTCAACTTTATTTGTAGTTTTCCTTTTTCAGCATACAAGTCTAGAAACATAGTCAAACCAATTGACTTTGTTCACTTCTTTTTAACACATAGTTTTTTCAAACTCTATCAAGAAAATAAACTCTATTATCATAATATTTGAATCATCACTTGATCATAATTGCATAAAATTTTATAATCTAATCATATTCAAAACCACCAAGGTTCATACTTACTCTCTCTATAATTTCAGCTTTTCATTCTTAGTATTATTTTATATAAGTTTTCATCTATAAAATTGAAACCCTAAAACAAAATGGGTCGACTATCCTAACATGATTATGTAGCTGATTTTTTATCTAGAAGACATAGTTTACATGTTCAACTGTGTTCTTCTAGATCTTACTTCTATAAAATATTAGTGACCTAATCCACTATGTTCTTCATTGTTTGCATATAGTGTCATGTGAACTAACTCTATACTCTTCATAATTAATGAAATTAACCTATTTTTTTAGTGATTAATTTAATTTTTATTTTAGTTACTTACATGCTTAAATTAAAAAATATAGATTAATTAGGTGGTTTTTTCAATTTACCAACTTAGTGAAACTATTTTTCTCTTTTATGCACACTTCCAAATCACTTTACCCAAAAAATGCATTAAACATTTTTCTTTTCAAAGACTACCTACTTCAATTTCATCACCAAGGGGGAAGCCAACTTTGTTTCTTGGCTAAGTATAAACACATGGTTAATGGTATATATTGGTAAGGCACCTGATACCCTTACCATTATCAAATAGTTGATTGAGGGGGAAGGCCCCAATACCGAGTCACTACCATTGTCAATATATATCTCTTGTAACCTAAACTACCTAAAACCATCCTTAGATTGATTTCTAGTTCCTTCTTATAGTAAAACTCCCTATCACATTTATTTCAAAAATTATTATAACTTAATGTTAATATTTAGAAATGACCACTTAGATTAGAATTTGCATTCAATTTTTGTGGTTTGTTCTTTGATCATTGTATTTTATATTAAAAAAATTGTACTAGCTAGCATTAGTACAAGGTTTATGTCGTGTGCTATAATTAAATCCAACACATTGATCTCATTATTTATGTGTTCAATTAGATTTTCTTCACTAATATAATTTTAAAAAAATACTTGTCGTTAAAACACAATCAAACTAGTTGAACCAGTATTTTATAGGTTGCCTTCCCTTAGAACATAATCGACTTGTTCAACTTAGTCTTTTAGAGATTATTCTACTTATTTTTCCCATAGATTTAAATTAACCTATTCAACTCACATATTTATATTTTTTCTTACTATTTGTAGTAATCTAGTCTTATTTCATAATGATAAAATCTTTTTAACCTCCAATTAGTCAAGAAAACTGTAAAATTAATGATTTAGATAAGAACTTCACTTATTTTATTACTTCAGATGAAACTATTCAATTTCTTTATTCATGTCTTCCTAATCTAAAACCAATTATTACATAATATAAAATATTTAAGGTCATTCATCCTAGTCCTCCTTCTTATACCAATGTAAAGAATCATCCACCCAATAATCCATCCCCTACTACTAATATATGGAATGCTCTTCCTACCAATAGTAATATCCCACCTCCTACCACTAGCAATAAAAATCCTCTCATTGATACAATTAAAATTATTGATCAAATAATTCAAAAAATAAATGTTATGTAAACAACTAACCATTCTTAAATGATGTAAATGCAATCTCAACTGTTACAAGTGACTAGCCATCCACCTCAAGTCATCATGAACCAACCAAATCAAAAAAATTCCCTCCTTCTCATAGAGATACCAATGGGAATATCATCCCTCAACCAATCATGCATAAAAACATTCTTCAACATATTCAAAATGAATGTTTAGCTCCATTAATTGCATCTATAGACATTATAAACATCTCTTCAACTATCACATATTATGGAACTAAAAATTCCACTACCTTTATTAAATATTCTGGTAATTTCTATAAGTAATGGGTCCAAACTAACACCTTTGATACCACCAAGATCATAGCCAAAAACTTTGTTTATAATTCACTTGAATGGTATAACCAACTTCCTAGACATTCTATATCATAACTAGAGTATTTTGTCAATGCTCTAATGATGGAATTCGAACATGATGACCTTCCTAAAAATTACCTTAGCCATTTCATCAATGTTAAGTAACTTCCTAATAAATCTGCTTGCACTTTCATCAAATAATTGAAGTTTATAACTCTTAAAGTGAACCATAATATGAATGATTATTTTCTCTTAAAATTATTTTTTATCACTCTTAAAGATCCTCTTCAATACAAAGTTAGGATGTTTTCCCATAAAACTTTATAATACGCCTTAGAATAATCAAAAAGGCAAGGATTTTTTATGACTCGATTTAAACCATCTCAATCAACTACAAAGGACCCTTTCCAATCATTCTCTCATAACATTAATTCATATAAGCCTCCCCAAACTCAAAATGGAGCATCCAATTCAAATAATTTTAACACCACCCACTCTCCCTTGAGCCTAGAATAACTTAATAAGAAATTTCCACCCTCTAAACCCATGAGCTTTGATCTTTCCAAACTTCCTCTAAAATTGTATAATATTGATAAGTTTTGTTAGTGGCATGCTAATATAGGTCATTCTCATGAGTCTAGTCATGATCTCCACTAATTCCTTCTTGATTCCTTGTTTGGTTCAAATTACAATTTTGATAATCTCACAAAACAATATTAACAAGACTATCTTCAAGCTTCTTAAATCCAATCCAACAATCCACAATCATATCAACATCACCTACCAAATGATAAACAATAATTATCCCATACCTCCACCTCATATACTAATGTTGTTCAAACCATAGTTGATCCTTCTTCTTATACCAATAATGAAAGGATAGCTAACATGAACAACCTTACACAAGTGGTTACATTCATCCAAACTCATCTTCTTAGCTCACATGAACCAAATAAGCACCTACTTCAAATGCTTACTCCATGACGCATCATACATGGTCCTCCTTTTATTTATATACTTATTAACTAAACTATATTACACTTTAAAAAATTATCTTTAGCTTGGATAGTTGTTGAATGGAAGCTCTAGATACAAGTATGATGACAATGTAATTTTTTTTTACCTGCTATGAACTATTGCACTATCCTTACATTGAAAATTTATATGTAAACTCTACTTTAAATAAGTTACAATATAAATATAGGGAACCTTTCTAAAATAACTATTACTAATTAAACTAAACAAACTTGTATTACATATTTACATGTAAATCTATACATAAATAATTTATCAATACAAAAATAATTCAAAGGCAAGGACTAATCACTATGCAACCCTTGTTGTATATAATACGTATTTATTTTATGTGTAAGATTTTTTTCATTTTATCGTAGATGGGGAATATTCAAAGTAAGAAATGAAGTGAATAATGATTCTATGGTTTATTTACTTGTAATTTATCTTCTCTTTCAATTATTGAAATGTAGGTTTGGTTTGTAATAATAATATTTAATCTTTTTAGTTTAATTATTTGAATTGATGTTTGTATCATAGCACAAAATTTTTTCTTTATAATTATTTTCTATTTATTTATTCATTTTTCTCATTTTCAATCGTACAATCAACTAAAATCATTATAAAAGTAGTGTTTTGAAATGCACTAACATAAAAGTCTATTTGTATTAACATTTGTGCCCCTTCCATTAGAGTTTCAATTACACGTATGTGTTTTAAATCAAAGATAATGCTTTATATATGCACCTTCTCTCACCATGATCTACTCTCAATAAAGGTGTTGGTGGAATAAACATAACATTAAAAATTGCATTGGTCTTCTCATATGTTGCGCACATGAGGACAAAAGTTAGAAGTGAGCATGGTTAATGGAGAATATGGGAGTACATATTTTACCCCTCCTGACATATGAATTTTAAATAATACATATAGTTCAGTGCCCTATTAAATTAATACATGTTTATTCCTTGCTACGTGACATCAATTTATTTGCTATCAGTAAAAAAAGTCAAAAATATGTCAAAAAAGTGCTAAAACATATGTGATCCTTGGCTACACTTGGGTAATAGCAAGTACTACTATGACGTATGTACAAATTGACTCACCTACATTTTTGAGCATGATCTAGAAATCTTTTATACTACATATGTGTAGGACTTCATTTATTCACCGACTTCCACTTATATAGGACTATTCACCTACTTTCACTTGTATAGGACTTCATTTATTCACTTAATTCCACTTGTATAGGACTTCATTTATTCATCTTTGAGCATGATGTAGAAATTGTTTATACTACATGTGTGTAGGACTTCATTTATTCACCTACTTCCACTTGTATAGTGTTGCTTCAATGTAAATTAAGGAGTAGGAAATATTCATTAACATTCAAAATCATTTTATATATTATTATTTATGAATTTGATCTATCATTCAAATACGACACCCTATTGTAACACTGACATGTTGTCATTAGATCATTGTGTGTGTTTATCTACTTAAAACTTTAGTATTTTCTTTTTAAGCTTCTCATTTAATTTGCCATGTTATTGCATGAAGACCATACAATGATTCAAATGCCTACATATGTATGAATTCCCAAGTTAAGCCTTTTTAAAAACCTTTTAAAATTTAATTCATATGACAAACAAAGCTAAGTACCTTT
>JARHVA010000692.1:4062500-4070000 GCA_037957365.1 Torreya grandis | reverse complement strand
CAAAGTTTAGCAAGTAGACTACAAATTCTATTAGGCAACATACACATACAGGAAAAAATAGGTAGATAGATAGATAATCAGAGCACACCAACTCACACCAACGATAGTGCAAAACTGCTACATTGACCCACCCCAACACACATTGGAAATAAAGATCGTAACTTAAATTAAGACTAAGCGAAAATATCTTCGTAATCTATACAAAACAGTTAAATTATGACTAACAGTTGCATATACCATGTCGACTATAATAAAATTGTTTCTAATTTTTATATCGATATTTTGAATTACAATTTATGAACTATCATCAGGGTTCTAGTCTTATTTTGATAACGGTTCACATTGTAACCCCAATCATCGATCCAAAAATCTTAGTACAATTAAGTTATATACAAGGCCATATTAGTGTGCCATACATCCTACGATGGAATAATGGTGACTCGTGTAGATTCAGAGGGATTTATGAACTCTTTGTAGTCATATATGTTAGAAACTAGAGTTAATTTCTCCACTCTCTATTTAGCCTCCCTCATGCACGCAGTTTGCATGATCATCTGTTTAAGTCATAGCTCAGTTTGCATGGATAACTTGAGTTAAACATCAGTCCATTTCCAGTTTCTGCTTGTTCTTAATTCTATTAATGTAAGAGACCTAATCGCAGTTTTTTAATGCATAGAGAATCCTGCAAGTGTAGATCTATGAGGAGAGATTGAATACTGTAGCATTTACTATTTTTTTTCGGTGTGGTTTTTTAGCTTGAGACATGGCAACAAACAACAGCATTTCTCTGCTCCAGATTCCCATTTTTAATGGTAAGAATTATGATTTTTGGGCAATTAAAATGAGAACATTGTTTTGCTCACAAGATGTTTGGGATTTGGTATAAAATGGCTTTGTAAAACCACAGGATAAGGCTGCCCATCAGGGATTAACTCGAGCACAAAAAGAAGAGCTTAAAGAAAACAAGAAAAAGGATGCAAAAGCTCTATTCCTAATCCAACAGGCAATGGATGAATCTATTTTTTCTAGAGTTGCAGCAGCAACGAGATCCAAGTTGGCATGGAAAATCTTAGAGACCACCTATAAAGGTAATACAAAGGTGAAAGTAGATAAATTGCAATCTCTTAGGAGAAATTTTGAAAATTTGCAAATGAATGATTCAAAGTCTATAGATCAGTTTATGGGTCAAGTGTTGAATATTGTGAATCAAATTAGATCTAATGGAGAAACAATAACATATCAGAAGATCATAGAAAAAAACTTAAGAGTTTACCTAGCAAATTTGATGCAATAGTTGTAGCTATTGAGGAAACCAAGGATTTGGAACAGTTATCGGTAAATGAATTAATGGGATCTTTGTTAACACATGAATCCAGAATGAATAAAAATAACAATACTTCTTTTGAGAATGCTTTCAAGTCTCAAGTATCATTTGGCAGAGGAAGAGGAAGGAAGAGGCAGAGGCAGAAATGGAAGGAACAATCCAGATCAAGGTGAAAACAATAATCAAAACTACAATAATAGAGGATGTGGCAACAATCACTTCCAATAAAATTCACAGAGGTTTGATAAATCTAACATTCAATGTTATTACTATAAAAAATATAGACATTATGCAAGTGAATGCAGAAAGAAACAAGGATATGTGGACAAGAAGAATGCTAATTACACAAATGAGTCTAATTCTAAGTCTAGAAGCTTATTCCTCACTTGTCATGTTGCTCAAGAAAATGATAGAGATATTTGGTTTTTAGATAGTGGATGCAGTAACCATATGATAGGGAATAAAGAAATGTTTGCTAGTCTTGATGATTCTGTAAAATTTGAAGTGAAATTAGGAAATGATAATAAAGTGGATGTAATGGGTAAAGGAGTAATAAATGTTTTGGTAAAAAATGGTGTAAGAAGATTTATTCTTGATGTTTATTTTGTACCTGGACTAAAGCATAATCTTATGAGTGTTGGACGGTTAGTACAAAAAGGTTATAGAGTATATTTTATGGATAATGTTTGCACAATACTAGACAAATTTCCAAATGACAAGTTGATAGAAAAAGTGGAGATGACTAAGAATCAGATGTTCCCTCTTTGAATTCAGTGCATCCAAGGAGAAGAAGAAGCCCACTTCAAAACCATGCGTCTAGACCAATCATGGCTATGGCATTTAAGGTATGGACATTTACGTTTTTGAGGTTTGAATTTGTTACAAAAGAAAAATATGGTGAAGGGATTACCACCAATAGAACAGCCAGGAAGTTCATGTGAGAGTTGCATTCTAGCAAAACAGCATAGAGAGAGCTTTCCAGTAGGAGCTTCATATAGAGCAAGGGTAATGTTGGAGCTAGTCCATAGTGATTTATGTGGACTAATGCAAACTCCATCATTTAGAGGTAGTTCTTACTTTCTAGCCTTCATTGATGATTTTAGCAGAAAGACTTGGATATATTTTCTCAAGGAAAAGTCTGAAGCCTTTGGCAAATTTAAAGAATTCAAGGCTATGGTTGAAAAGCAGAGTGGTCTTTACATCAAGGTACTTAGATTAGATAGAGGAGGTGAATATATGTCTAATGAATTTCAAGATTTCTACAAATATCATGGCATTAAGAGGCAACTGACTACAAGGTACACACCATATCAAAATGGTGTAGTAGAAAGGAAGAATAGAACAATCATGGAGATGGCTAGAAGTATGTTGAAGGCCAAACATTTGTCAAATGAATATTGGGTATAAGTAGTAGCATGTGTAGTATATATTATGAGTAGAAACCCAACAAAGAGTGTCAAGGATCGAATTCCACAAGAAGCTTGGAGTGGTAAGAAGCATAGTGTGCATCATTTCAGAATTATTGGTTGTATTGCATATTCTCTTATACCATCTAAATTGAAAAGAAAACTTGATGATAGAGGTGGGAAATGCATGTTTATTGGCTATAGTGAAGAATCAAAGGCTTATAAGTTGTATAACCTCATTTCAAAGAAAGTGATTATTAGCAGAGATGTGGAATTTGAGGAAGAAGAACAATGGGATGGAAGCATTGATAAAACTGTCACAATTGGAGCACTAATTCCCCAAAATGAAGAAGAATCTAAAGAACAAAATTTACAAGGTGATCAATCCTCTCCACAAGCAAGAAAAAACACTCCAATAAGATCACCTAGGAGCTTAGCACAAGGTGAATCATCTGGTCATGCATGTCATCCTACTCCCAATTCACAAGTAAGTAATGAATCAGATCCAAATCTTGCCACTTTAAGATCAAAATTTAAAGGTAAGAAAATGAGAAACTTGAATGAGATTTATAATCAAGAAGAAGAGAAGTTGGATTTGTGTTCAAGTTTTGCTTTTTTTTCTCATAATCCTATGTATTATGAAGAAGTAGTTAATGAGGAACATTGGATAAAATCAATGGATGAAGAGATGAATGCCATTGAGAGAAACCAAACATGGGATATAATTAATCTACCTGAAGGTAAGGATTGCATAGGAGTCAAATGGGTTTATAAGATCAAATTTGATGTAGAAGGAAAGGTTGAAAAGCACAAGGCAAGGTTAGTAGCAAAAGGTTTTGCACAAGAACATGGAATTGATTATGATGAAACATTTGCTCTAGTTGCTAGACTTGATACTATTAGAATGGTTTTAGCAATAGCTACACAAAATAATTGGAAAGTATATCAAACGGATGTCAAATCAGCTTTTTTGAATGGTTTTCTAGATGAAGAAGTGTATGTGAAACAACCACCAGGTTATGAAGTGCATGGACATGAAGAAAAAGTCTACAAATTGAAGAAGGTCCTATATGGTCTCAAGCAAGCACCAAGAGCATGGTATAGCAAGATTGAGTCATACATGACAAATAATGGATTCAGTAGAAGCAATAGTGAGCCTACATTTTACACAAAAATCAATAAATGTCAGATTTTGATTGTGTGTTTGTATATTGATGATTTGATTTTCACTAAAAAATTGTCTGTAGACACATTTAAATCAGCAATAAAGAAAGAATTTGAGATGACAGATTTGGGACTAATGAAGTATTTTTTAGGCATTGAAGTTGTACAATCTGTGAAGAGAATTTTTATTTGTCAAACTAAATATGCAAAGGATGTGTTAAGGAGGTTTAAGATGTTGAATTGTAAATCAGCACCTACACCAAATGCTATAGGGACCAAAATTAGCAAAGAAGATAAAGGGTCTAATGTTGATTCTACAACATTCAAAAGACTAATTAGTAGTTTGATGTATATTATAGCTACAAGACTAGATATCATGTATGGGGTCAGTTTAATCTCTAGATTCATGGAGTCACCAAAAGACTCACATTGGCAAGTTGGAAAGAGGATATTGAGATATGTGGCAGGAACAACAAAATATGGAATTTTATATTCTACAACTAATGATTTTTGTTTGATTGGTTATACTGATAGTGATTTTGTACGTAGCATTGATGACAGGAAGAGTACTTCTGGACATGCCTTTGTTTTTGGAATAGGGGTCGTCACATGGGCATCCAAAATGCAACCTATAGTGACACTTTCATCAGTTGAAGTAGAGTATGTAGTAGCCACATCAGCAGCATGTCAAGCAACTTGGATGAGGAGAGTATTGATAGATTTATTACAAGCACAAAAAGAGTCAACACCAATATTTTGTGACAACAAATCAATAATTGCATTGTCAAAAAATCATGTTTTTCACAAGAGGAGCAAGCACATTGATATAAGATTTCATTAAATCAAAGAGTTAGTGAACAACGAAGAAATCCGTTTGGAATTCTATAGATCTGAAGATCAATTGGCAGATATATTCACAAAGACATTATCAAAAGAGATTTTTGATTATCTAAGACAAAATTTAGGCATTGTAAATGTTGAATTAGTTAGTGGTAGAAATTAAGGGGGAGTGTTGGAAATTGGAGTTAATTTCTCCACTCGCTGTTTAGCCTCCCTCATGCACACAGTTTGCATGATCATCTATTTAAGTCATAGCTCAGTTTACATGGATAACTTGAGTTAAACATCAATCCATTTCCAGTTTTTGCTCGTTCTTAATTCTATTAATGTAAGAGACCTGATCTCAATTTTTTAATGCATAGAGAATTAATAAGATTAAAAATCTCTTTTTGATTGTTGTAGCAATCTGAATCTGTGCTTGTTAGTTTTATGTTACTTTTTTATTTTCTTCTTTGTGCTCTCCTACAGTATATCATTTGGAAAGGAGATCAAGCCTTCAAGTAGGTCTAGTCATTGACTGGAACAAATGTCAGATCTCCTTTGATGGTCATGTGAGTGAAATTTCTTGAGTGCAAGCCCATCGATAAGACAATGATTTAGTACAGTTCCCACAACAAGGCCACCACACCTGCACTTAAAAGATACAGATCCCAGACTCAGTTTTATATTTTTGTGAAGAAAAATTCTTTGAACCAATCCAATATTACTTTGCAACAATATAATGTATAATAGCTATGATTGTTACATAACTTGAAAGGATATGAGAGCACCTCTTCTAGTGTTGGATTGGTAGATGCTGATAGTAAATAAAGTTTGGTGAAGACTAGATTTGTATATGTGATATCTCCCGAGTCCTAACTCCTCCAAAGCCAATTTGCTTGTAAAGATGGCAAGAGGCACTCTTACAACATTCCAGCCAATCTCAAACCTTCATTCTTGTAAACCTTGCTTGTGTTCAAGAATGATGTACACAAGGAAGCTGCGAACAAGGACAGTAGCCTAGCAAGCAGTAAAAGAAGGCATAGCTCCCCAGTACAGGAAAATAGTGGCTATCATAAATGTGTATTTCATAATTATAAACACGATAGAAAAATAAAACTCAGATATTTTATTGGCATCATTTTTATTGCACTCAAACAAGGTATGGGTGGGAGTAGGGATCAGTGGTTAAATTTGAACCCATCACAGCGCATCAAAGGGCTCCAAACTTGTCTTAGAAGTTTGTCAAAAAATATAAAATGGAAAAATTCCCTAACAATTAAAAATTGTAATCATTATTAAAATTTCAAAAGAAGGGTAAGGTTTAAAAATCCCTGTCAGTTGGTCTTAGTCTTAGTCCTATCATCTTAAGCTCTAGCCAATCCCTACGGCTGCCATGTCACTACCTACATGGTGAGTGTCTAGTCTGATGCCTGAGCAGCCAAATGGACAACTACCCACTCTCATTCCCACTCTAAGTTCCATGAAATTCTATTAATGGCATTTATGTGACACAAAATTCCTAATCCCATATTTTCACAAAAACCTTTAAGTTGTTTTAAGAAATTGGCTGATGCATTTCTCTAAAACTTATAGTTGTAACTTTTCAATGTTAATTTGCTCTTTCAGTCTTCCAATCATTTCCACGCTACTAGTCGGTGTCGGCAAAGGCTAAATTTGTTATAATGCATTGGCAATTGTCATTGTTGTGAGTGTGACTAATTGCCAGCTAATAAAAAATTGCAATTAATAATCATAGTGGGTTGTGGCTACTCTAGGTATAGGCTTAAAGTTAGTCTCAGTAATTTTTCTCTCACAAGCCACAAATTCATAAGGTGAATGCATATATGTTTCTTTGCAACATTGTTTATCCACCAAAGTTTGAACCAATTGGATTTGTGGCATGCAAGGTTGTTTATGGACTCTAGAGATTGATTGCAGTCTATAGATGCATGTAAGTACTAAACCTCCATAATATCTTAAGCAAGTAAATAAAAATAAAGTGTTATGATGGCCATTGGTGACATGGAATTTTAGAAAGCAGTTTGCAAGAAGGGTTTTGTCTCAGACTAATAACATGATTTTAGGGTATAATTCATTATCCAATTAAATTTTTCTTTAGTAAATCAGGGTAATTAATTATTTTAAAACCAGAAAAATATAAAATTGTATAAGGTTTAAAATTGATCTTAAATATAGACTTTGGGTATTTGATTTACTATGAAATTTGGAATATATATTTTTCATTTTATATATATTTATATTACTAATTTGTAAGGATTATATATATATATATATATATATATATATATATATATATATATATATATAAGACTAATTTAAAGTGAGATTGGAATTTGGCCTCATAAATAAATATGTATGTATGTATGAATTTGTAAATTTGTGATTTGTGAGAGATAGAGTATTTTTAAGTCTTTCACTATGTCTCCACAGTCTACTTCCAGTAGCCATTGGCCCACCATCTTTATTAATTATTGGTAACTATAAATACATGAAAATAATTTTAGCAAAATATCTAGGACCCCAGTGTCGATAGACAGAGTGGAAGATCAAATTAGTAATGTCAATTAACAATGACCATTGACAAGTTACAACTATAAGTTTTAGCAAAATGCATTAGCCAATTTTTCTAAAACAATTTAAAGTTTTAGCGGAAATGTGGGACTGGAAATTTTGTGTTACATAAATGTCATTAATGAAATTTTGTGGGATTAGAAGTGGGTAGTTGTTACAAGTTAACGTGTTTGTCTGTCCACCTTCTTGAGT